>JAJHUT010000036.1:0-113980 GCA_020916435.1 Oxytropis ochrocephala
AGGATATGAAGCGATTAGTAAATTGGAATTAAAGAGTTAACTATCACATTGAACGATCTCCCTTTAAAGACTAAGCGTGGTCAACTCTCATTTCCGAGTTACAAACTAAGTGGAAACACTTTCTAATCCGGACTCAAAGAGTCCACTAAAGCGTTCACCGATCTTCTTTTAAGGAGTTAACACGATCAACT
The DNA here is from genome assembly GCA_020916435.1 of Oxytropis ochrocephala. Taxonomy (NCBI): domain Eukaryota; kingdom Viridiplantae; phylum Streptophyta; class Magnoliopsida; order Fabales; family Fabaceae; genus Oxytropis; species Oxytropis ochrocephala. Next base: position 192 of record JAJHUT010000036.1, read on the forward strand.
CACCATTACGAGTTTGAACCAAGTCGAAACATTTGGTAAATAGAACACAAATATTTATTTATCATGTTCATGATCTCATTTGAAGGACTTAATGTATCAACTCTCTAGTCTATGTTAAATCCAAGTCGAAACACTTGTTAAACCGGACTCAAGCCTTCACAAACACGTTCACTGATTTTATTTGTAAGAACATAACATCATCGACTCTCCATTTAGAGTTAGAACAAAGTCGAAAAAACATGGTAAACCGGAGTTAAATTGTTCAAAGATCATGTTTGCGATCTTCTTTGAAGAATTTAACACGGGATCATCTCTCTAGTTTGGACGTCCAGAGCAAAGCGAAACACTTGGTAAAGCGGACACAAAGAATTCACGATCTCCTTAGAAAGACTAAAGCGTGGTCAACTCTCCTTTCAGAGTTACAACTCATGTGGAAACACTTTCTAATCAGGACTCAAAAAGAGTCCTATAACGATTCACCAATCTTCTTTTAAGGAGTTAACATGATCAACTCACCATTACGAGTTTGAACCAAGTCGAAACATTTGGTAAACCAAACTCAAATATTTATTTATCATGTTCATCGATCTCATTTGAATGACTTAATGTATCAACTCTCTAGTCTATGTTAGAACCAAGTGAAACACTTGTTAAACCGGACTCAAAGCCTTCACAAACACGTTCATGATTTCTTTTGAAGAACATAACATCATCAACTCTCCATTTAGAGAGTTAGAACCAAGTCGAAAAACATGGTAAACTGGAGTTAAATTGTTAAGCATCATGTTTACGATCTTCTTTGAAGAAGTTTAACACAGGATCAACTCTCTAGTTTGATTTAGAGCAAAGACGAAATACTTGGTAAAGCTGGACACAAAGATTTCACGATCAAGTTCGACGATCTCTTTAGAAAGACTTAACATGGTCAACTCCACCTTAGAGTTAGAGCGGATATGAAATAGTTGGTAAATTGGAATTAAAGAGTTAACTATCACATTGACCGATCTCCCTTTAAAGACTAAGCGTGGTCAACTCTCATTTCCGAGTTACAACTAAGTGGAAACACTTTCTAATCCGGACTCAAAGAGTCCACTACAGCGTTCACCGATCTTCTTTTAAGGAGTTAACATGATCAACTCACCATTCGAGTTTGAACCAAGTCGAAACATTTGGTAAAACAGAACTCAAATATTTATTTATCATGTTCCTGATCTCATTTGAAGGACTTAATGTATCAACTCTCTAGTCTATGTTAGAACCAAGTGAAACACTTGTTAAACGGACTCAAAGCCTTCTCACAAACACGTTCGCTGATTTTATTTGAAGAACATAACATCATCAACTCTCCATTTAGAGTTAGAACCAAGTCGAAAAACATGGTAGCGGAGTTAAATTGTTGACATCGTGTTTGCCATCTTCTTTGAAGAATTTAAACGGGATCATCTCTAGTTTGGCGTAGAGCAAAGGCGAAACACTTGGTAAAGCGGACACAAAGAATTCACGATCTCCTTAGAAAGACTAAGCGTGGTCAACTCTCCTTTCCAGAGTTACAACTACAAGTGGAAACACTTTCTAATCAGGACTCAAAGAGTCCACTATAACGTTCACCAATCTTCTTTTAAGGAGTTAACATGATCAACTCACCATTACGAGAGTTTGAACCAAGTCGAAACATTTGGTAAACCAGAACTCAAATATTTATTTATCATGTTCACTTTGATCTCATTTGAATGACTTAATGTATCAACTCTCTAGTCTATGTTAGAACCAAGTTGAAACACTTGTTAAACTGGACTCAAAGCCTTTCACAAACACGTTTCTGATTTCTTTTGAAGAACATAACATCATCAACTCTCCATTTAGAGTTAGAACCAAGTCGAAAAACATGGTAAGGCGGAGTTAAATTGTTAAGCATCATGTTTCACGATCTTCTTTGAAGGATTTAACACGGGATCAACTCTCTAGTTTGATTTAGAGCAAAAGCGAAATACTTGGTAAAGCTGGACAAAAAGATTTCACGATCAAGTTCGACGATCTCTTTAGAAAGACTTAACATGGTCAACTCCACCTTAGAGTTAGAGCAGGATGTGAAATAGTTGGTAAATTGGAATTAAAGAGTTAACTATCACATTGGCCAGATCTCCCTTTAAAGACTAAGCGTGGTCGACTCTCATTTTCCAGAGTTACAACTAAGTGGAAACACTTTCTAATCAGGACTAAAAGGAGTCACTAAAGCGTTCACCGATATTCTTTTAAGGAGTTAACATGATCAACTCACCATTGAGTTTGAACAAGAAGTCGAAACATTTGGTAAACCGAACTCAAATATTTATTTATCATGTTCCCGATCTCATTTGAAGGACTTAATGTATCGACTCTCTAGTCTATGTTAGAACCAAGTCGAAACACTTGTTAAACCAGGACTGAAAGCCTTCACAAACACGTTCATTGATTTCTATTTGAAGAACATAACATCATCAACTCCATTTAGAGTTAGAACAAAGTCGAAAAACATGAGTAAAGCCAGGGTTAAATAGTTGACATCATGTTTGCGATCTTCTTCAAAGAAGAATTTAACACGGGATCATCTACTCTAGTTTGACGTCTTTAGAAAGCAAGAGCGAAACACTTGGTATATGAAAGCGGACATCGGAATTAAAAAATTCATGATCTCCTTAGAAAGACTAAGCGTGGTCAACTCTCATTTTCAGAGTTACAACTAAGTGGAAACACTTTCTAATCGGGACTCAAAGAGTCCACTATAACGTTCACCGATCTTCTTTTAAGGAGTTAACATGATCAACTCACCATTCGAGTTTGAACCAAGTCGAAACATTTGGTAAACGAACTCAAATATTTATTTATCATGTTCATCGATCTCATTTGAATGACTTAATGTATCAACTCTCTAGTCTATGTTAGAACCAAGTCGAAACAACTTGTTAAACCGGACTCAAAGCCTTCACAAACACGTTGATTTCTTTTGAAGAACATAACATCATCAACTCTCCATTTAGAAGTTAGAACCAAGTCGAAAAACATGGTTAAATTGTTAAGCATCAGTTAAACGATCTTCTTTGAAGATTTAACACGGGATCAACTCCAGTTTGATTTAGAGCAAAGAAATACTTGGTAACGGACAAAAGATTTCACGATCAAGTTAAAGCGATCTCTTTAGAAAGACTTAACATGGTCAACTCCAGAGTTAGAGCAGATATGAACAGTTGGTAAATTGGAATTAAAGAGTTAACTATCATTGATCTCCTTTAAAGACTAAGCGTGGTCAACTCTCCTTTTCAGAGTTACAACTGGAAACAGTGGAAACAACTTTCTGTCCGGACTCAAAGAGTCCACTATAACGTTCACCGATCTTCTTTTAAGGAGTTAACATGATCAACTCACCATTCGAGTTTGAACCAAGTCGAAACATTTGGTAACCAAACTCAAATATTTATTTATCATGTTCAGCGTGGTCGATCTCATTTGAATGACTTAATGTATCAACTCTCTAGTCTATGTTAGAACCAAGTCAAAACTTGTTAAATTTGAATGACTTAATGTATCAACTCTACAGGCACTCAAAGCCTTCCACAAACACGTTATTTGATTTCTTTTGAAGAACATAACATCATCAACTCTCCATTTAGAGTTAGAACCAAGTCGAAAAACATGGTGGCTGGAGTTAAATTGTTAAGCATCATGTTTACGATCTTCTTTGAAGGATTTAACACGGGATCAACTCTCTAGTTTGATTTAGAGCAAAGACGAAATACTTGGTAACCTGGACACAAAGATTTCACGATCAAGTTCGACGATCTCTTTAGAAAGACTTAACATGGTCAACTCCACCTTCCGAGAGTTGTAAACGGATATGAAATAGTTGGTGGCCGAATTAAAGAGTTAACTATCACATCGTGACCGATCTCCTTTAAAGACTAAACGTGGTCAACTCTCCTTTCCGAGAGTTACAACTAAGTGGAAACACTTTCTAATCCGACTCAAAGAGTCCACTAAAACGTTCACCGATCTTCTTTTAAGGAGTTAACATGATCAACTCACCATTCTGAGTTTGAACCGAAAGTCGAAACATTTGGTATACTGAACTTCAAATATTTATTTATCATGTTCATTGATCTCATTTGAAGGACTTAATGTATCAACTCTCTAGTCTATGTTAGAAACCAAGTCGAAACACTTGTTAAAACCGCACTCAAAGCCTTCACAAACACGTTCACGATTTTATTTGTAGAACATAACATCATCAACTCTCCATTTAGAGTTAGAACAAAGTCGAAAAACATGGTAAACCTAGGAGTTAAATAGTTCGGCAAGATGTTTGCGATCTTCTTTGAAGAATTTAACACGGATCATCTCTCTAGTTTGACCTTGAGCAAAAGGCGAAACACTTGGTAAAGCGGACACAAAGAATTCCACGATCTCCTTAGAAAGACTAAACGTGGTCAACTCTCCTTTCAGGAGTTACAACTAAGTGGAAACACTTTCTAATCAGGACTCAAAAGAGTCCATTATAACGTTCACCAATCTTCTTTAAGGAGTTAACATGATCAACTCACCATTCGAGAGTTTGAACCAAGTCGAAACATTTGGTAAACCAGAACTCAAATATTTATTTATCATGTTCATCGATCTCATTTGAATGACTTAATGTATCAACTCTCTAGTCTATGTTAGAACCAAGTCGAAACACTTGTTAAACCGGACATCAAAGCCTTCACAAACACGTTCATCGATTTCTTTTGAAGAACATAACATCATCAACTCTCCATTTAGAGTTAGAACCTAAGTCGAAAAACATGGTGGCTGGAGTTAAATTGTTAAGCATCATGTTTACGATCTTCTTTGAAGGATTTAACACTGGATCAACTCTCTAGTTTGATTAGAGCAAAGGCGAAATACTTGGTAAGCTGGACACAAAGATTTCACGATCAAGTTCGGCGATCTCTTTAGAAAGACTTAACATGGTCAACTCCACCTTAGAGTTAGAAGCAGGATATGAAACGGTTAGTAAATTGGAATTAAAGAGTTAACTATCACATTGGCCGATCTCCCTTTAAAGACTAAGCGTGGTCAACTCTCCTTTCCAGAGTTACAACTAAGTGGAAACACTTTCTAATCCGGACTAAAGAGTCCACTACAAGCGTTCACCGATCTTCTTTTAAGGAGTTAACGTGATCAACTCACCATTACGAGTTTGAACCAAGTCGAAACATTTGGTAAGCCCGAACTCAAATATTTATTTATCATGTTCATCGATCTCATTTGAATTACTTAATGTATCAACTCTCTAGTCTATGTTAGAACCAAGTCGAAACACTTGTTAAACCGGACTCAAAGCCTTCACAAACACGTTCACCGATTTCTTTTGAAGAACATAACATCATCAACTCTCCATTTAGAGTTAGAACCGAGTCGAAAAACATGGTAAAGCGGAGTTAAATTGTTAAGCATCATGTTTACGATCTTCTTTGAAGGATTTAACACGGGATCAACTCTCTAGTTTGATTTAGAGCAAAGAGCGAAATACTTGGTAAAGCGGACACAAAGATTTCACGATCAAGTTCGACGATCTCTTTAGAAAGACTTAACATGGTCAACTCCACCCTTAGAGTTAGACGGATATGAAACGATTGGTAAATTGGAATTAAAGAGTTAACTATCACATTGACCGATCTCCCTTTAAAGACTAAGCGTGGTCGACTCTCATTTCCGAGAGTTACAACTAAGTGGAAACACTTTCTAATCCGGGACTCGAAAGAGTCCACTACAACGTTCACCGATATTCTTTTAAGGAGTTAACGTGATCAACTCACCATTACGAGTTTGAACCAAGTCGAAACATTTGGTGGCCCGAACTCAAATATTTATTTATCATGTTCACTCGATCTCATTTGAAGGACTTAATGTATCAACTCTCTAGTCTATGTTAGAACCAAGTCGAAACACTTGTTAAACCGGACTCAAAGCCTTCACAAACACGTTCGATTTCTTTTGAAGAACATAACATCATCAACTCTCCATTTAGAGTTAGAACCAAGTCGAAAAACATGGTAAACCAGGAGTTAAATAGTTCGACATCGTGTTTGCCATCTTCTTTGAAGAATTTAACACGGGATCATCTCTCTAGTTTGGCGTAGAGCAAGGACGAAACACTTGGTAAAAGCGGACACAAAGAATTCATGATCTCCTTAGAAAAGACTAAGCGTGGTCAACTCTCCTTTCCGAGTTACAACTCACGTGGAAACACTTTCTAATCGGACTCAAAGAGTCCACTATAACGCGTTCACCAATCTTCTTTTAAGGAGTTAACATGATCAACTCACCATTGCGAGTTTGAACTAAGTCGAAACATTTGGTAAACCAAACTCAAATATTTATTTATCATGTTCATCGATCTCATTTGAATGACTTAATGTATCAACTCTCTAGTCTATGTTAGAACCAAGTCGAAACACTTGTTAAACCGGACTCAAAGCCTTCACAAACACGTCATTTGATTTCTTTTGAAGAACATAACATCATCAACTCTCCATTTAGAGTTAGAACCAAGTCGAAAAACATGGTAAGCGGAGTTAAATTGTTAAGCATCATGTTTACGATCTTCTTTGAAGGATTTAACACGGGATCAACTCTCTAGTTTGATTTAGAGCAAAGGCGAAATACTTGGTAAATGGACACAAAGATTTCACGATCAAGTTCGACGATCTCTTTAGAAAGACTTAACATGGTCAACTCCACCTTAGAGTTAGAGCGGATATGAAATAGTTAGTGGCCCCGGAATTAAAGAGTTAACTATCACATTGACCGATCTCCCTTTAAAGACTAAGCGTGGTCAACTCTCCTTTTCAGAGTTACAACTAAGTGGAAACACTTTCTAATCGGGACTCAAAGAGTCCACTAAAGCGTTCACCGATCTTCTTTTAAGGAGTTAACATGATCAACTCACCATTTCGAGTTTGAACCAAGTCGAAACATTTGGTATCACAGAACTCAAATATTTATTTATCATGTTCATCGATCTCATTTGAAGGACTTAATGTATCAACTCTCTAGTCTATGTTAGAACCAAGTCGAAACACTTGTTAAACCGGACTAAAGCCTTCACAAACACGTTCACTGATTTTATTTGTAGAACATAACATCATCAACTCTCCATTTAGAGTTAGAACAAAGTCGAAAAACATGAGTAAACCAGGAGTTAAATAGTTGACATCATGTTTGCGATCTTCTTTGAAGAATTTAACGGGATCATCTCTAGTTTGACGCAGAGCAAAGGCGAAACACTTGGTAAAGCGGACACAAAGAATTCACGATCTCCTTAGAAAGACTAAAGCGTGGTCAACTCTCCTTTCAGGAGTTACAACTAAGTGGAAACACTTTCTAATCCGGACTCAAAGAGTCCACTTTATAACGTTCACCAATCTTCTTTTAAGGAGTTAACATGATCAACTCACCATTACGAGTTTGAACCAAGTCGAAACATTTGGTAAACCGAACTCAAATATTTATTTATCATGTTCACCGATCTCATTTGAATGACTTAATGTATCAACTCTCTAGTCTATGTTAGAACCAAGTCGAAACACTTGTTAAACCGGACTCAAAGCCTTCCACAAACACGTTCAGCGATTTCTTTTGAAGAACATAACATCATCAACTCTCCATTTAGAGTTAGAACCAAGTCGAAAAACATGGTAAGCTGGAGTTAAATTGTTAAGCATCATGTTTACGATCTTCTTTGAAGGATTTAACTGCTTGGATCAACTCTCTAGTTTGATTAGAGCAAAGAGCGAAATACTTGGTAAAGCTGGACACAAAGATTTCACGATCAAGTTCGACGATCTCTTTAGAAAGACTTAACATGGTCAACTCCACCTTCCGAGTTAGAACAGATATGAAACAGGTTGGTAAATTGGAATTAAAGAGTTAACTATCACATTGGCCAGATCTCCCTTTAAAGACTAAGCGTGGTCAACTCTCCTTTTCAGAGTTACAACTAAGTGGAAACACTTTCTAATCCGGACTCAAAGAGTCCACTACAGCGTTCACCGATCTTCTTTTAAGGAGTTAACGTGATCAACTCACCATTACGAGTTTGAACCAAGTCGAAACATTTGGTAAAGCCCGAACTCAAATATTTATTTATCATGTTCATCGATCTCATTTGAAGGACTTAATGTATCAACTCTCTAGTCTATGTTAGAACCAAGTGAAACACTTGTTAAACCGGACTCAAAGCCTTCACAAACACGTTCGTTGATTTCTTTTGAAGAACATAACATCATCAACTCTCCATTTAGAGTTAGAACCAAGTCGAAAAACATGGTAAACCAGGAGTTAAATAGTTGACATCATGTTTGCCATCTTCTTTGAAGAATTTAACACGGGATCATCTCTCTAGTTTGGCGTGAGAGCAAAAAGGCGAAACACTTGGTAAAAGCGGACACAAAGAATTCATGATCTCCTTAGAAAGACTAAACGTGGTCAACTCTCCTTTCCGAGTTACAACTACGTGGAAACACTTTCTAATCCGGACTCAAAGAGTCCACTATAACGTTCACCAATCTTCTTTTAAGGAGTTAACATGATCAACTCACCATTCTGAGTTTGAACCAAGTCGAAACATTTGGTAAACCAAACTCAAATATTTATTTATCATGTTTGTAACACCCCCCTTCTACATAGACTACTATTCAATTAATTTTGAAAATCAGAGTGCGTGAAAAATATTTTCGGTGCGACCACTCGAGGGTGTCACATTTAAAACCAAACACCTTAACATACTTCAGAACAATTACTTAAAATAAACTCCAGTTTAGAGGATACATAGCACCAAAATAATAGTCGGGAATAAACATTACAGCCGTGGAAAATAACAACTTAAATAATAGTTCAAAAGTAAAAGACATAACAAATAAACATCCCCCCCCGGTGCTACGTATCAGAGCGACTCGACCGCACTAGAAGAAGGATCTCTAGTCACCTTGATCACCGTCACTGCGAGTTGCGGGCATACGAGGCAACACGGACGCGATAGGAGGTGAGTCTCAATGCGCGAGATAATAATAAATAAAGCAAGGAACACGAGAAAGCAGCACACGAGAGAACAACAAATTTAGATACACTATTAAGACGATTTACACCAAAAAGCGATTACACTAACTTCTGATCACACGGAGAAGACGATTACACCATTTGCAATCACACGTAAAAGCGATTACACAAAGCACATGTATGCAATGCAACCTAAAACTCCACCGGGCATATGCATGTGGATCCATCACCAAAAATTGCCTTGTGGGCATTCACCAAACACCAAAATAATTTAGAGGCGAAGCTTTATTCACCAAAATATTCACAAAGAGGCGAAGCCTATACCACCGAAAATATTCACAAAGAGGCGAAGCCTATACCACTGAGAAATGCATATGATTATGCGACGCCATGACTATGCACCAAAAACACCAAAACACCAAAGTATAGCAATAACGTGCTCACCAATAATTATATATATATATATATTCACCACATCACCAAGGAGGGTCATAGACACCTCATCACCAATATATTCGCCATTTATTTTATAACACCATAATTAATACTTCTACTGAGGGACTAAAAGAACACCAATGAGTATTCCCAAACCAAGGACTAAAGTCACCCCCAAGGACTAAAGTCAACGCCTGCAGGGACTAAACTCACACACCAGGGACCAAACCCTCGGCACCCACACTCACGTACCTCGGATCTCACTCAAACACCTCTAAGCACACACCAAAATCACCTCGGTACACTCTCACACACCTCGGCACCTCACCCCATTCACCTCGGCACCAACTCACTTCACCTCACCCGGCCAACTAACCTCACCTCACCTCGGCACACACTCACTTCACCTCACCTCGGCACACACTCACTCACTCAACTCACCTCGGCACCAACTCACTTCACCTCACCTCAACCAAAGCGGCACCACAGCGCCAAATTGCGCAGAATTGGCGCCTCCTCCTATTTCGGCGCAACCCGAACCCCACCTTAAAACACCACACTTCTAAAATTTCTCCTATTCAACCAATCACCCCAAACACCTATTAAGCGCTACTTTCTCCTACTTAAATTATGTTAAATAAACATTTAATCACCCTATTACAATTGACACACACCAAGCCAATCAAGATTCATCAAGACACATATTCGCATGTATCACAACACCATATCATCATGAAAATCGATCATATATTTCACACGATCAATAATATCACGTTCTGAAATAGCCACTTAATTTTCCTAATCCCTAACTCCTATGTTTCAAGATTTATAAATTATTAAATATGCTAGAGAGCCCCATACCTTGTTAAACTTGAAGAAGATGACACCAACAATTCAAGAAGACCCTCAAAACCCCAACAATCCACGAACCACCACTTAATAGTTTTCTCCTACACTTGGTGGAATGGAAAACTCGTGCAACATTCGAGTGAGAAATATCTAGCGGTGGCCAGTCAATCGAGCTAACGAAGCGTGGCGACCGCGATTATAACGCTTATAGGTTCGCCATAACTTTAACACATTGAGGAAGCGATGGTGTTTCTTGATGATCCGGATAGAAGGGATCCGGCGTTGTCCACTTTTCAAAACAATGATTCTGGATTGCAAACATGGACCGTAAGGGAATATAGTACTACTCTCAAATCTCAATCTATATGACTATGTGCATAGACCATGAATAAGGGGTTAAATGAAACATCACGATTGGTCATATACAAATCCAAATTAGCGTGACCAATAGAATTAAATTGAGGCGAGAGAGGCACGAAATCGAAGAGGTTGTAAGATAAGTGGTAGTGAAATAATCATTGGAATTGGAATGAATGAATAGGCTTGGGATTTGGGCATGAGTGGAGAGGAAGGCAACTCCACCACACAATGTAACACCCCTTTCTATAATAAGCTAATTAAGTTAATAAAAATCGAGTTTTCAAAAACTTTCCACGCACCTCAGAGGGTGGTACATTTAACAAAATAATCTCAAACACCGTTAAAAATCCAAGCGCGTCAAGTCGCCAAAACACATATCATAGTCATGTGGGTTAAGACCCTCAAACACACTGTTTAATGTTTACAATAATCCGAAAACAGATTTGCAATGCAATGGAAATAAAGCGAGTTTAACATACTCAAATACATAGTCAAATACATAACATGAATTAGTAGCTCTAAAATCCCATCCCGGTGTTACTAGATCGGAGTGACACAATATCCCATGAAGGCATGGCACCTTCACTCGAGTCACTGTTGGTCGCCACGAGCGAGCAACACAAAAATGCTAGGGTGAGTCTCTTTACATAAATAATAACAAGTAAAATAAGCATTATATTGAAGACTTCTAGTAATAACAATTATTAACCATCAAGCATTCACCATTCAACAGAACATCAACGAGTCACAACCGAGAATTAATTAATGAATGCATGATGTATGCATGTGTGCATTATGCATGTGGATCCATACTCACCATCACAAAACCCCGTCGAGCAATCACCACCTTTTTGGCGAAGCCACATCACCATCCTCACCATCACGTAATGCATATGATTTATGTGACTCTATGACAAACGCATCATCACAATCCCTCATAATATGTATTAAATCACCTTTGTGGCCGAAGCCCGCGTCATTTATTAACTCACCACCATTGTCAATTATTGACCATCACCACCTCAATTATTAACCACCACCACCTCAATTATTAATCACCACCACCTCGATTATTAATCACCACTTCGTCAATTATTAGATTAAATCTCTCCTAAGGACCAAAACACCTCACAAGGGCCTTCTCTTCACTTTGAGGACCATTTTGACACATCAAGAATTAATTTAGGAACTTAGGAATTTATTTGACACCTTGGGACTAATTAGGCGCTAAGGGATTATTTTGTCACGCCAAGGATTAACTTAATTCTTAGGGACTAATTTGTCACACCAAGAGATTAAATTAATTCTTAGGGATTAAACCATCACTTAGACATATTTTGGGTACCTAGCCACCAGGGCAGCCAATATGGCGCCCATAACCAAAACCATCAGCCCACACTCACACACTTTGTGCGGGCGCCAAGTTGCTAGTAAAGTGGCGCCCTCTGCATCGGTCACCCTTGCACACACATAATCATTAATTTATTACCATCGATTCATCATATTCACATACTCATTCTCATATGACCATTTCATCAAACATACACTATGCATAAATCACCACTCATGTTTCCACAACAACAATTAGCATGTTATGACCAACACAAACATTCCAAACATCAAGCAACATGTCATCAACACACAATCACACAACAATTCATTATTAGAGCCATTCCACCTATAACACATATCATACTAGCTATTATTAACATAAAGGAGAATCCACAACCTTGCGAGCTCACAGGGCGTTCGAAACTCACGACCGAACTTCACGAACTCGCTCTAACTCGTCAACCGCTTGAAACCAAAACCAAGCTACTCAAATACTCCCAAAAGCAGAAATCCAGTGACTCCTAATTCCTTAAGCTTATTTGACCACCAAATGTACCTCAATTGTGATTTAAGCACCCAATATTCTAAATCCTAAGACATATCCGCTTTTCCTTATTTCTTAATACACTATTTCTTCTCAAACTAGGACATACCACAGAATTTCTACCAAGAAGTAAAGTGTTCTTTTTTTCCGAAAATGATTTGGACAAATCTGAATATTGCATATTGGGCTTCAATGAGAAAACACAAATTTTTGCAAAGAGACATATAGTGGCTACTGTAATAGTGATGGAAGTGAGTTAGAGGTCGCATAAACAGGTTGTGGTCATGGCTGGGAGGTGCGAGTAGAATGAGGAGAAAGGTGCGGTGTTGTGGTGGTTCGGCCATGGAGTTTCACGCAAGGAGGCGAAGGCTACAACACGATGTGGGGGGGCTTAATGGCCAAATCAGTCTTTGGAATCGACTTCAGGGAGGTATTTCGAGTTGGAATGTGAATTTTGGGACTTGGCGGTGGCGTGGAGGAGGAGAACGAAATGGAGGAATGGCGAGGGTTTTGCTGCCATCTTCGTAGCAGCCAGCGCGAGGAAGAAGAAGAACCAGCGCCGGGTCGGGCCATTCGCGTGGGCTGGGCTGCAAGCTAGCTTGTGTCTAAGTGGTACAGGTGCGCTAACAAGTAAATGGGGGTGTATGCGAGTAATTTCACCCCTAAGTCATTTCAAAACCCCCAATTTTGTTACAACTCTTATTTTAATACCTCAATAGCTTAAAGTAACGTTCTACGGAAATAATATCTCAAACACATTCATTTTATAAAAACAAAATAAATAAGAGTAATATGAATAATAATCATACATCACAAATAGCTCATAAAAATACATTTAAATATAAAATATATTTATTCAACTAATTTAATGGTTCAACCACACGATAATTCAAAATAACGTAATCTTATCAAATTAGCTCCAAATAATTTTCTAATAAAAATTGGGGCGTTACAACTCTCCCCCACTTAGAATATTTTCGTCCTCGAAAATACTCACGAAGCAATACCCAACTTCTTCTCACCTCTAACCATACTCATCATAATCTATCGTACACTAAGGTAACAACCCACACACTTTCTCTACACTCTTACCTTTAGCAGATATTCTAACCTGTAGGGTATCCAGATCCTACTCGACTACTCAAATACCATCTATTCCGATGCAGGGACACTATACCCTCAACTACGATTTGCGATTAGCTTACCCTACTTAAGTTTCCAATCTCACGGTGCTCACTCCGAACTCAACCTACTAACCCAACCTATCTCTTTCATCTAATTGACCTACTCGTCTTCATTACTAATAATTCCACACCGAGTTCCATAACAACCGCACTCCCGGTGCTTAGCAACAATCCTGAATCATGTTAACATCAAACGGCATCTATACTTAGGTGTATGCACACTACAGCAATTACCCTTCCTTACTCCCTCAGTTACTCACCTTGGTTACACTACACTTGAGCACAACACTCTTAAACGCAACATTTCATCCCGGTAGATATACAGTATGTAACAACCCCTTACTCTCTTTAAATATTTAATCAAAAATTAGAGTTTAAAAATTGTTTTTCTTTTAAAAGATACATCCTCAAGGGAATGCTACGTTCACCATACATATGACTTAAATTTAGTCAACATTACTCTTTCATTAATAAAATATATTGCGTGTTACATATCACGACTTAAATGGGGAGAACCCTCAAAAATACCTGTTTAGTTTTACAACAATCCAGAACTAGTCCACTAGCACAGCGGAATGAAAATAAGTTTAACTTATCCATTACATAATCAATACATACTCCAAAATAGTTTAATACATAAGTGAAATAACGATACTATACTCCCCATTCCTAGTCGACTATCTGAGCTTGACCTGATAACTCGAGGAAGGCATAGGCACCTTCACTCGGAATCACTGTTTGTCGCCACGAGAGCGGGGCAACAAGAAATGCTAGGGTGAGTCTCTTTACATAAATAATAACAAATAATATAAGTATTATACGAGGAAGGAAGCGAGAACACGCTCTACAACCATACTAACATACGTCACTAGATACAAATCTCGAGAAGCCTCTTTGCTCAATTACACAAACACTCATCATCAGTCATATAGCATTCAACTCCCACTCATCGGGAGGCATCAATCAAATGTATGAGTATATGCATGTGTGCAATATGCATGTGGATCCATAATCATCACCTCATTTGGCGAAGCCACATCATCCTACATCCTTCGTCACGTAATGCATATGAAATATGTGACACCATGACAATGCATTAACAACATCACAATTCACCACCACAATTATTTAACTCACCATTTTTGGCCGAAGCCACATCATCATTCATCATTCACCTCAACTATTAATCATCACCTCATCAATTATTAATCATCACCTCATCAACTATTAATCATCACCTCATCAACTATTAATCATCACCTCATCAATTTATTAATCATCACCTCATCACTTATTAGATTAAATCCCACCTAAGGGCCAAACCACCTCATAAAGACCTTTTCTTCACTTAAGGACCATTTTTGACACACCAAAATTAATTTAGGGGCTTAGGAAAATTATTGACATATTGGGACTAAATAGACACTAGGGAATCATTATGTCACACTATTAATTAATTTATTACTTTGAGACTTATATGGCATAGTAGAGCTAATTAGGCACTAAGAGATATTTTGTCACGCCAAGGATTAATTTAATTCTTAGGGACTAATTTGTCACACCAAGGATTAAATTAATTCTTAGGGACTAAACCATCACTTAGACGCATTTTAATCCAACAAATCAATTATCCAATTAAGTCATATACACCTATTGCACATATATATTCATACTTCATCTTTTTCCAACAAACATATCATCAAAACAATCCAAATACACCTAACACCCATTTATTCACAACAAAACAACCACACTCATAAACCACACAAAAATGCATATCAATTCCATTTCAACAACAACATAGTGTTTTCTTCAAAAATCAATTCAACACACAACAATCAAACCAAATAACACTCAATCAACATAGAATCACTATTCATCATCTTCACCAAATAATCCAACAATTATTTTAAAACCCTAACCTCCATACAATACAAATCTTATAAGCTATTATGAATGAAAGGACCCCTAACCTTGGGAATTTGAAGACACAAGCTCTCCTCCACTTAAAGCTCAAGAGCCACCAAAACTCACTCAATCCAACTTTGAGCTTCCAATACTCATCCATGGTGAAATGAACAATAAAAGGATTGAGAGATTGAAACTTATATCAATGAAAAGAGCATGAAAAACTAGAGAGATTGGAACCAAAATCAACTTACCAAACAACACCTAAGAGAAAGCTCTCTCCTTTTTCCCTTCCTCCTTAGAGTCAAAGTGAACAAAAGTAATATGTGTTGATGGGAGAAGTACCAATCGCTTGTTTATTGGAGAAGGAGATGAGGAATATAAAATAATATAAAACAAGGAGGAATAAGGGTTTTGGCTTGTTCTATGTTTGAGAGGGTTGGAAAAGCTTATAGATTAAGAAGGAAAAGAAATGATTTCATGATTCCTTGCCTTCTCCCCTTCCCCTCTCACGTCGTCCCTATTCTCTCTATTTCTTTTCTTCTTCCTGCGTCCCTTTTCCCTTTCCAGCCGTAGCTCCTTCTTCCTCTCAATTTCATTCCTTTTGATCATCATTTAACCCTAGGCCCAATCAATTTGGGCCTTACTACTACACCCTTTTTATTACCACCACTCCTAATACTTAAACACCTCCTAGCTAATAGAAATAAATCCCAACTTAATTATTCCACTTAATTAAATTAGACCCCTCATTTATTTACTACACCTCACTCTTTAAATGAATTGATTACCTTATTATTGTTTAAATATGGCCAACTAACATATTACTTAATTAAATTAGTCATAATCACTTAATTAAGTAAATTAAATAATCACCTAAATGAATTAGTTAAATACTCACCTAATTAATTTTTGAGGGTGTTACAACTCTCCCCACTTAGAATATTTTCGTCCTCGAAAATACTCACAAACAATACCTGACTCCTTCTCGCCTCTAACCGTACTCATCATAATCTATCGTACACTACGGTAACAAACCACGCACCTTCTCTACACTCTCTACCCTTAGCGGATATTCTAACTTTGTAGGGTATCCGGATCCTACTCGACTACTCAAATACCATCTATTCCGATGCGGGGGCACTATACCCTCAACTACGATTTGTGATTAGCTTACCCTCTTTAAATTTCCAATCTCGGTGCTCACTTCCGAACTCGGCCTCCTAATCCAACCTATCTCATTCATCTAATTGACCTACTCGTCGTCATTACTAATAATTCCACATCGAGTTCCACAACAACCGCACTCGGTGCTTAGCAACAATCTGAATCATGTTAACATCAAAGCGGCATCTCGGCACACTCACTCGGATCTCGGCATGCGCAGCAGGTGTACGCACACTACAAAGAATTACCACTCCTTACTCCTCGATTACTCACCTTGGTTACACTTCTCTTGAGCACAACACTCCTAAAGCGCAACATTTCATCTCGGTAGATACACAGTATAACTTAAGCTGTTGTACTACTGACCCCACTACACCTCGACTCCCATGGATTTACCCTCTAATCACACAATTCAATTACCACTTTAAACATGTATCAAAATTTCTAACGAAAATTCGCAGAGTTTCCTCTGAAATATGGACATCCCAAAAATAATTTTTTTACTGTATAACCGATCCGAACATCAATTTTAAAACTAGAACATATCATACATTTCAATAGACAATATAGGTGCAATATATTTTCAAAGTGATGGTTCATAAACCCGACAATTCCTTTGACATAGCAAGCGTCATCGAATTAAACAACCAAATATTCTAACACATGTTTTACCTACAATTAAGGCATAATTTCACCAATTCACTCCAAGCACAATCGAGTTACAAAATCACAAACCAAAACATGCTCAAAAACCAGTAAAATTTCCAATTTCGTGAAATTTGCACTTTCTCCGTAACTAAACTTTCCATCACGATAAATAAACACATGTCAACACATAAACACACAAACACATTTTAAAATTCTCTAAACGTGAGTAAAACTCACCTTTTTGTTTCAAAAGATTTTATCTCGTCAAACCATGAAATTATTGTAAGACCTCGTCATTTTCAAACAACATCAATCCCTGACCTAATCGGTCCTAAAGCTAAAATCATGTCACATCTCGTAATAAAATTCTAAACAACTTGGAGCGATTTAGCACAATTCTTGACATTACGTTCATTCCCAAAAACACAAAATTCTCCAAGTACCGTTTCTTTTTGAAAATCACATAACTCACGGTTTTGTCCAAAAAGGGAAAACTATACGCAAATCCTACCCTTAATTGTTATAACCAAGCACCGCATTTCATTTCAGTACATAACTTCAAAACAATTTAGCACAAATCAAAATTAAACTCATGTGCATTACAGAAACAATCAATCTATATCAAAGCGTCAATCAAGCGGTAATAATATTCACAAGCAATCCTTCAAATATTGTCTCTCCACTACTCTTAGGCTTATTCACAACTCACTTCATCATCTACACTTAGTCACTTCACCCTTGACTATTACACTTGAGCACACTACACCCAAGCACTCCTTAACCTCGACCCTTACACTACACAACGCCTCGGTACACTCTTTTGGTACCTCGGTTCACTACACTACGTCACGCTAAGCTTCACTACGCTTACTATTCAAAGCGCACTTAAACCTCGATTACTACATACTTTGTCTCCCACATACTACGTCGCATGCATATCACACTTCAACACACCTATGGTTAAGCAACTATACCTCGGCTCATATGTAGTCCTATGCACCTAACCTTTCTCTTCCTTCTTTCCTTTGATCTTCATACTATGATCATACTTAAGCCAACTACTAAACACTTCCCTACACAACTAGTCCAACACTCATTAAGAATTTCAAGAAGGTTACAACATCCTTAGGCATACTTAATCTACACCTTTACTTTGTACCAAAACTCTATTTTCGGATCACTAAAGTCTCACTAGATTATCCAAACACCATTAATTTATCGTTAGGGAACTACGCCATATCAATAATTTAAGTACTAATGCTCCTATCTTATGTCAATCCATATCCAACCCACAAACAATGCCTTCCTCATTTCGGCATTCCTACTCTTACGTCTCGAATTTTTAATCATCTAATCCTCAAAGTTACACACTATCATCTAGATCCTAGATAGGTACTCCTCGACTACCTTACTTTTAAAGACAATTTCTCTACCTTAGGCTTTCCGAAACCATATTTCTAAACTCTTCCAAAAAGGCATGCTCTATTTTCTTTATGCGAACTTCAAATCCAAAGTGTCAATCCTTATTTTGACATCTCCCTACTATCAAACCCCAAATCAAACTCAAACATCCATAAGGTATCTATTTATCTAGAAATTAATAATCAACCAACTTGCACACACCACTCAATCAATCAAGTTGAAATTAGTATATATTCAAATTTTATAATAATTACGAGTTATTGTCGCCTCTTTCATTGGGAATGAGTTATCGGGGTGATCGAGTCCTCCTACTCACGCATCCAACTAATTAAGGTCACAAAACTACGTCTTTTCAAAATTTACACCTTTCACATTGAAGGACTTTTAACGTGATCCAGTGCGAAGGCGTCGTCACGATTCCTACTCCTTGGGCGTCGTTAAAATGCTCTTCCAATCACACATACCTCACTTAATACAATCCACGATCACAAGCAATTACAATCAGCGGTTTGCAAACAACCAAACAAAATCTCTAACAAAGTCTCTGTTGGAGATCAACAAGGATCTCGGGACACTACGATTTGGACAAACTTGGCGGACGGACCGAACTTTTGCTTTGATACCAACTTGTAACAACCCGCACTCTCTTTAAATATTTAATCAAAAATTAGAGTTTAAAAATTGTTTTTCTTTTAAAAGATACATCCTCGAGGAATGCTACGTTCACCATACATATGACTTAAATTTAGTCAACATTACTCTTTCATTAATAAAATATATTGCGTGTTACATATCACGACTTAAATGGGGAGAACCCTCAAAATATACATTTAGTTTTACAACAATCCAGAACTAGTCCACTAGCACAATGGAATGAAAATAAGTTTAACTTATCCATTACATAATCAATACATACTCCAAAATAGTTTAATACATAAGTGAAATAACGATACTATACTCCCCATTCCTAGTCCGACTATACAGAGCTTGACACAATAACTCGGGAAGGCATAGGCACCTTCACTCGGAATCACTGTTTGTCGCCACACGAGCAGCAACAAGAAATGCTAGGGTGAGTCTCTTTACATAAATAATAACAAATAATATAAGTATTATACGAGGAAGGAAGCAGAACACGCTCTACAACCATACTAACATACGTCACTAGATACAAATCTCGAGAAGCCTCACTTTGCTCAATTACACAAACACTCATCATCCGTCATATAGCATTCAACTCCCACTCATCGGGAGGCATCAATCAAATGTATGAGTATATGCATGTGTGCAATATGCATGTGGATCCATAATCATCACCTCATTTGGCGAAGCCACATCATCCTACATCCTTCGTCACGTAATGCATATGAAATATGTGACACCATGACAATGCATTAACAACATCACAATTCACCACCACAATTATTTAACTCACCATTTTTGGCGAAGCCACATCATCATTCATCATTCACCTCAACTATTAATCATCACCTCATCAATTATTAATCATCACCTCATCAACTATTAATCATCACCTCATCAACTATTAATCATCACCTCATCAATTTATTAATCATCACCTCATCACTTATTAGATTAAATCCCACCTAAGGGCCAAACCACCTCATAAAGACCTTTTCTTCACTTAAGGACCATTTTTGACACACCAAAATTAATTTAGGGGCTTAGGAAAATTATTGACATATTGGGACTAAATAGACACTAGGAATCATTATGTCACACTATTAATTAATTTATTACTTTGAGACTTATATGGCATAGTAGAGCTAATTAGGCACTAAGAGATATTTTGTCACGCCAAGGATTAATTTAATTCTTAGGGACTAATTTGTCACACCAAGGATTAAATTAATTCTTAGGGACTAAACCATCACTTAGACGCATTTTAATCCAACAAATCAATTATCCAATTAAGTCATATACACCTATTGCACATATATATTCATACTTCATCTTTTTCCAACAAACATATCATCAAAACAATCCAAATACACCTAACACCCATTTATTCACAACAAAACAACCACACTCATAAACCACACAAAAATGCATATCAATTCCATTTCAACAACAACATAGTGTTTTCTTCAAAAATCAATTCAACACACAACAATCAAACCAAATAACACTCAATCAACATAGAATCACTATTCATCATCTTCACCAAATAATCCAACAATTATTTTAAAACCCTAACCTCCATACAATACAAATCTTATAAGCTATTATGAATGAAAGGACCCCCTAACCTTGGGAATTTGAAGACACAAGCTCTCCCTCCACTTAAAGCTCCAAGAGCCACCAAAACTCACTCAATCCAACTTTGAGCTTCCAATACTCATCCATGGTGAAATGAACAATAAAAGGATTGAGAGATTGAAACTTATATCAATGAAAAGAGCATGAAAAACTAGAGAGATTGGAACCAAAATCAACTTACCAAACAACACCTAAGAGAAAGCTCTCTCCTTTTTCCCTTCCTCCTTAGAGTCAAAGTGAACAAAAGTAATATGTGTTGATGGGAGAAGTACCAATCGCTTGTTTATTGGAGAAGGGAGATGAGGAATATAAAATAATATAAAACAAGGAGGAATAAGGGTTTTGGCTTGTTCTATGTTTGAGAGGGCTGGAAAAGCTTATAGATTAAGAAGGAAAAGAAATGATTTCATGATTCCTTGCCTTCTCCCCTTCCCTCTCACGTGCGTCCCCTATTCTCTCTATTTCTTTTCTTCTTCCTGCGCGCCCTTTTCCCTTTCAGTAGTAAGCTCCTTCTTCCTCTCAATTTCATTCCTTTTGATCATCATTTAACCCTAGGCCCAATCAATTTGGGCCTTACTACTTACACCCTTTTTTTATTACCACCACTCCTAATACTTAAACACCTCCTAGCTAATAGAAATAAATCCCAACTTAATTATTCCACTTAATTAAATTAGACCCCTCATTTATTTACTACACCTCACTCTTTAAATGAATTGATTACCTTATTATTGTTTAAATATGGCCAACTAACATATTACTTAATTAAATTAGTCATAATCACTTAATTAAGTAAATTAAATAATCACCTAAATGAATTAGTTAAATACTCACCTAATTAATTTTTGGGGTGTTACACAGTATACTTAAACACCCACTCCTTTACACTTAGTTTATATACATCCCACTATACTTCGACAACTTCAATATTTCGACACTTCCACTCTAACTTAGAGAAATATACTTAGACATTACTCATGTCGACAACTCAATACTCCAACTTACCTACGTTTCGACAAACACTAACTTCGACTTACACTTTACCTCAATACCTCCATAACTGTACCATACTAGATTTCGATATACTTAATTGCACATACCTACTACTAGATCTTCGGCAATATATATACTTCGACAGACATACTCCTCACTTAGATATTTTCACCTATTTCAACAACTCTGCTCTTCGACCATGCTTACATTTTGACTCATCCATACTTAGTTAGCACCACACTTCGATACCTATACACTTCGACACTCCCTCATCAATCACCTTTGTATTTATAAAGACAGCAATGAACCGCATCCTTTTTATCTATAAAGACGGCCGAAAATTCAATTCAAAAACAGCAACGCTAAGTTGCAAACCAGCAGCTTTTTAAATAACAAAACAGCGTACAATTTAAATCGCTACACATAACATTTTCTCAATTTCATTTACCTTCTAATCACACAATTCAATTACCACTTTGAACATGTATCAAAATTCCTAACGGAAATTCGGCGTGAGTTTCCTCTCGAAATATGGACAACCCAAAAATATTTTTACAGTATTGCAGTCGGACATCAATTTTTGTTCAAAAATCATTAATTCTCGCACATATATAAATTTTCACGGTTTTCCAAAAGATTTATAAATTCAACTAACACTGAGACCATAATCGAAATCCATATTCAAGCATAACAATTAAACAATCAAATCTTTATGGTTTCGTTCTTAAGTTTCACACAAACATAATTTCTCAAAATAGCGTTTTTGATTGAAAATTCACGAAACTCCAATTTTCGAAAACCGTTCAAACATAACATAAACAACGTTTTAAAATTTCCCTAAACGCGAGTAAAACTCACCTTTTTGTTTCAAAAGATTTTACCTCGTCAAACCATGAAATTATTGTAAGACCTCGTCATTTCCAAACAACATCAATCCATGACCTAATCGGTCCTAAAGCTAAAATCACGTCACATCTCGTAATGAAATTCTAAACACTTGGGGAGCAATTTAACACAATTCTTGACATTACGTTCATTCCCAAAAACACAGAATTTTCCAAGTACCGTTTCTTTTCAAAGATTATAGAATTCACAATTTTGTCCAAAACGCAACCTCAAATCTCTTTATAACACGAACACGTTGCTACACAAAACAACCACTTATTATTTTCAAAATTTAGTTTTCCGACATAAACTCGAGAGGTTAGAAAAGTCAATCATTTCATCTTTGCCAAAAAGGAGACTATACGCGAATCTTAACCTTAATTGTTATAACCGAAAGCACCGCATTTCATTTGAGTACATACTTCAAACAATTTAGCACAAATCAAAATTAAACTCACGTGCATTCTGAGAAAACATCAACCTATAGCAAAGCGTCAATCAAAGGTAACAATATTCACAAGCAATCCTTCAAATATTGTCTATCCACTACTCTTAGGCCTATTCACAACTCACTTCATCAACTACACTTAGTCACTTCACCTTTGACTATTACACTTAGGCACACTACACCTAAGAACTCCCTAACCTCGGCCATTACACTCACACAACACCCGGTACACTCTTTTGGTACCTCGGTTCTCTACACTACGTCACTCTAAGCTCCACTACACTTACTATTCAAACGTACCTAAACCTCGGTACTACATATTTTGACTCCCACATACTACGTCGCATGCCTATTACATTTCAACACACCTATGGTTAAGCAACTACACCTCAGTTCATATGAAGTCCTATGTACCTAACCTTCCTCTTCCTTCTTTCCTTTGATCTTCATACTATGATCATACTTGAGCCAACTACTGAACACTTTCCTTCACAACTAGTCCAATACTCATTAAGAATTTCACGAAGGTTACAACACCCTTAGGCATACTTAATCTACACCGTTACTTTGTACCAAAACTCTATTTTCAGGTCACCAAAGTCTCACTCGATTTATTCCAAACATCATTAATTTATCGCTAGGGAACTACGCCATATCAATCATTTAATTACCAATGCTCCTATCTTACGTCAATCCTTATTTTGACATCTCCCTACTATCACACCCCAATTCAAACTCAAACTTCCATAAGGCACCTATTTTTCTAAAATTAATGGTCAATCAACTTGCACACACCACTCAATCAATCAAGTTGAAATTAGCATATACTCAAAGTTTATAATAATTACGAGTTATTGTCGCCTCTTTCATTGGGGATGAGTGATTGGGGTGATCGATCCCTCCTACTCATGCAACCAACTAATTAAGGTCACAAAACTACTTTCTTTCAATTCATAACTAACGCATTAAAAGATTTTTAACGCAGCGATGCAGGTGCGAAGGCATCGTCCACGACTTTCACTCCTTTGACCGTTAGAACTCTTTTAATCACACCTCTTAATGATACAAACAACGATCACGTAAGCAGACAAAATCAATGGTATAACTACCGCCATACGATTCGATCACATATACTTCAATAATGCAATATAATTTTCAATCGTAATCTAACACAATTAAGTCACAAGGTACGTCAATTAATGCACAAACCAACAAAATTAACAGTAATAAACAGCAACATAATTATGATTTAAAAGCGAGTACCAAGACTCGAGGTTAACAGACTTGACAACTTGGCGGACGGACCGAAGCGCTCGATACCACTATTGTAACACCCCCTTTCTATAATAAGCTAATTAAGTTAATAAAAATCGAGTTTTCAAAAACTTTCCACGCACCTCCAAGAGAGGTGGTACATTTAACAAAATAATCTCAAACACCGTTAAAAATCCAAAGCGCGTCAAGTGCATGAAAACACATATCATAGTCATGTGGGTTAAGACCCTCAAACACTGTTTAATGTTTACAATAATCCAGAAAAGCAGTTTGCAATGCAATGAAATAAAAGCGAGTTTAACATACTCAAATACATAGTCAAATACATAACATGAATTAGTAGCTCTAAAATCCCATCCCGGTGTTACTAGATCGGAGCGACACAATATCCCATGAAGGCATGGCACCTTCACTCGAGAGTCACTGTTGGTCGCCACGAGAGCAGCAACACAAAAATGCTAGGGTGAGTCTCTTTACATAAATAATAACAAGTAAAATAAGCATTATATTCAGAAGACTTCTAGTAATAACAATTATTAACCATCAAGCATTCACCATTCAACAGGAACATCAACGAGTCACAACCGAGAATTAATTAATGAATGCATGATGTATGCATGTGTGCATTATGCATGTGGATCCATACTCACCATCACAAAACCCCGTCGGGCAATCACCACCTTTTTGGCCGAAGCCACATCACCATCCTCACCATCACGTAATGCATATGATTTATGTGACTCTATGACAAACGCATCATCACAATCCCTCATAATATGTATTAAATCACCTTTGTGGCCGAAGCCCGCGTCATTTATTAACTCACCACCATTGTCAATTATTGACCATCACCACCTCAATTATTAACCACCACCACCTCAATTATTAATCACCACCACCTCAATTATTAATCACCACTTCGTCAATTATTAGATTAAATCTCTCCTAAGGACCAAAACACCTCACAAGGGCCTTCTCTTCACTTTGAGGACCATTTTGACACATCAAGAATTAATTTAGGAACTTAGGAATTTATTTGACACCTTGGGACTAATTAGACGCTAAGGGATTATTTTGTCACGCCAAGGATTAACTTAATTCTTAGGGACTAATTTGTCACACCAAGGATTAAATTAATTCTTAGGGATTAAACCATCACTTAGACATATTTTGGGTACCTAGCCACCAAGGGGCAGCCAATATGGCGCCCCATAACCAAAACCATCAGCCCACACTCACACACTAGCACGGGGCGCCAAGTTGCTAGTAAACTGGCGCCCCTCCCTGCATCGGTCACCCTTGCACACACATAATCATTAATTTATTACCATCAATTCATCATATTCACATACTCATTCTCATATGACCATTTCATCAAACATACACTATGCATAAATCACCACTCATGTTTCCACAACAACAATTAGCATGTTATGACCAACACAAACATTCCAAACATCAAGCAACATGTCATCAACACACAATCACACAACAATTCATTATTAGAGCCATTCCACCTATAACACATATCATACTAGCTATTATTAACATAAAGGAGAATCCCCTAACCTTGCGAGCTACCGAGACGTTCCGAAACTCACGACCCGAACTTCACGAACTCGCTCCTAACTCGTCCAACCGCTTCAAAACCAAAAACCAAGCTACTCAAATACTCCCAAAGCAGTAAATCCAAAGAGCTCCTAATTCCTTAAGCTTATTAGACCACCAAATGTACCTCCAATTGTGATTTCAGCACCCAATATTCTAAATCCTAAGACATATCCGCTTTTCCTTATTTCTTAATACACTATTTCTTCTCAAACTAGGACATACCACAGAATTTCTACCAAGAAGTAAAGTGTTCTTTTTTTCTGAAAATGATTTGGACAAATCTGAATATTGCATATTGGGCTTCAATGAGAAAACACAAATTTTTGCAAAGAGACATATAGTGGCTACTGTAATAGTGATGGAAGTGAGTTAGAGGTCGCATAAACAGGTTGTGGTCATGGCTGGGAGGTGCGAGTAGAATGAGGGAGAAAGGTGCAGTGTTGTGGTGGTTCGGCCATGGAGTTTCACGCAAGGAGGCGAAGGCTACAACACGATGTGGGGGCTTTAATGGCCAATCGGTCTTTGGAATCGACTTCAGGGAGGTATTTCGAGTTGGAATGTGAATTTTGGGACTTGGCGGTGGCGTGGAGGAGGAGAACGAAATGGAGGAATGGCGAGGGTTTTGCTGCCATCTTCGTAGCAGCCAGCGCGAGGAAGAAGAAGAACCAGCGCCGGGTCGGGCCATTCGCGTGGGCTGGGCTGCAAGCTAGCTTGTGTCTAAGTGGTCAGGTGCGCCTAACAAGTAAATGGGGGTGTATGCGAGTAATTTCACCCTAAGTCATTTCAAAACCCCAATTTTGTTACAACTCTTATTTTAATACCTCAATAGCTTAAAGTAACGTTCTACGTAAATAATATCTCAAACACATTCATTTTATAAAAACAAAATAAATAAGAGTAATATGAATAATAATCATACATCACAAATAGCTCATAAAAATACATTTAAATATAAAATATATTTATTCAACTAATTTAATGGTTCAACCACACGATAATTCAAAATAACGTAATCTTATCAAATTAGCTCCAAATAATTTTCTAATAAAAATTGGGGCGTTACAACTCTCCCCCACTTAGAATATTTTCGTCCTCGAAAATACTCACGAAGCAATACCCAACTTCTTCTCACCTCTAACCATACTCATCATAATCTATCGTACACTAAGGTAACAACCCACACACTTTCTCTACACTCTTACCTTTAGCAGATATTCTAACCTGTAGGGTATCCAGATCCTACTCGACTACTCAAATACCATCTATTCCGATGCAGGGACACTATACCCTCAACTACGATTTGCGATTAGCTTACCCTACTTAAGTTTCCAATCTCTGGTGCTCACTTCCGAACTCAACCTACTAACCCAACCTATCTCTTTCATCTAATTGACCTACTCGTCTTCATTACTAATAATTCCACACCGAGTTCCATAACAACCGCACTCCCGGTGCTTAGCAACAATCCTGAATCATGTTAACATCAAACGGCATCTATACTTAGGTGTATGCACACTACAGCAATTACCCTTCCTTACTCCCTCAGTTACTCACCTTGGTTACACTACACTTGAGCACAACACTCTTAAACGCAACATTTCATCCCGGTAGATATATACAAAGATACTTAAACACCCACTCCTTTACACTTAGTTTATATACATCCCACTATACTTGACAACTTCAATATTTCGACACTTCCACTCTAACTTAGAGAAATATACTTAGACATTACTCATGTCGACAACTCAATACTCCAACTTACCTACGTTTGACAAACACTAACTTCGACTTACACTTTACCTCAATACCTCCATAAGCTGTACCATACTAGATTTCGATATACTTAATTGCACATACCTACTACTAGATCTTCGGCAATATATATACTTCGACAGACATACTCCTCACTTAGATATTTTCACCTATTTCAACAACTCTGCTCTTCGACCATGCTTACATTTTGACTCATCCATACTTAGTTAGCACCACACTTCGATACCTATACACTTCGACACTCCCTCATCAATCACCTTTGTATTTATAAAGACAGCAATGAACCGCATCCTTTTTATCTATAAAGACGGCCGAAAATTCAATTCAAAAACAGCAACGCTAAGTTGCAAACCAGCAGCTTTTTAAATAACAAAACAGCGTACAATTTAAATCGCTACACATAACATTTTCTCAATTTCATTTACCTTCTAATCACACAATTCAATTACCACTTTGAACATGTATCAAAATTCCTAACGGAAATTCGGCAGAGTTTCCTCTGAAATATGGACAACCCAAAAATATTTTTACCTGTATTACCAGTCCAGACATCAATTTTTGTTCAAAAATCATTAATTCTCGCACATATATAAATTTTACGGTTTTCCAAAAGATTTATAAATTCAACTAACACAGACCCGCAATCGAAATCCATATTCAAGCATAACAATTAAACAATCAAATCTTTATGGTTTCGTTCTTAAGTTTCACACAAACATAATTTCTCAAAACTGGAATTAAAGAGTTACTATCACATTGACCGATCTCCCTTTAAAGAATAAACGTGGTCAACTCTCTTTTCCGAGTTACAACTAAGTGGAAACACTTTCTATCCGGACTAAAAGAGTCCACTATAATGTTCACCGATCTTCTTTTAAGGAGTTAACATGATCAACTCACCATTCTGAGTTTGAACCAAGTCGAAACATTTGGTAAACCGAACTCAAATATTTATTTATAATGTTCACTGATCTTATTTGAAGGACTTAATGTATCAACTCTCTAGTCTATGTTAGAACCAAGTCGAAACACTTGTTAAACCGGATGCAAAGCCTTCAAAAACACGTTCAATGATCTCCTTTGAAGAACGTAACATCAACAACTCTCCATTTAGAGTTAGAACCAAGTCGAAAACATGGTTAACTTAGGAGTTAAATTGTTAAGCATCATGTTTACGATCTTCTTTGAAGGATTTAACACGAGATCAACTCTCTAGTTTAATTTAGAGCAAAGAAGAAACACTTGGTAAACCGGACACAAAGAATTCACGATCACGTTCGACGATATCTTTAGAAAGACTTAACGTGGTCAACTCCACCTTCCGAGTTAGAACGAATATGAAACAGTTGGTAAATTGGAATTAAAGAGTTAACTATCACATTGACCGATCTCCTTTAAAGACTAAGCGTGGTCAACTCTCCTTTCCGAGTTACAACTAAGTGGAAACACTTTCTAATCCAGGACTCAAAGAGTCCACTACAACGTTCACCGATCTTCTTTTAAGGAGTTAACGTGATCAACTCACCATTCGAGTTTGAACCAAGTCGAAACATTTGGTAAATGAACTCAAATATTTATTTATCATGTTCATCGATCTCATTTGAAGGACTTAATGTATCAACTCTCTAGTCTATGTTAGAACCAAGTCGAAACACTTGTTAAACGGACTCAACGCTTCTTCACAAACACGTTCACGATTTCTTTTGAAGAACATAACATCATCAACTCTCCATTTAGAGTTAGAACCAAGTCGAAAAACATGGTAAACCGGAGTTAAATAGTTCAGCATCATGTTTGCCATCTTCTTTGAAGAATTTAACACGGGATCATCTCTCTAGTTTGACGCAGAGCAAAGACGAAACACTTGGTAAAACAGACACAAAGAATACACGATCTCCTTAGAAAGACTAAACGTGGTCAACTCTCGTTTCCGAGTTACAACTAAGTGGAAACACTTTCTAATCCGGACTCAAAGAGTCCACTATAACGTTCACCAATCTTCTTTTAAGGAGTTAACATGATCAACTAACCATTCTGAGTTTGAACCAAGTCGAAACATTTGGTAAACCAAAATCAAATATTTATTTATCATGTTCATTGATCTTATTTGAACGACTTAATGTATCAACTCTCTAGTGTATGATGGAACCAAATCGAAACACTTGTTAAACCGGATGCAAAGCCTTCAAAAACACGTTCAATGATCTCCTTTGAAGAACATAACATCAACAACTCTCCATTTAGAGTTAGAACCAAGTCGAAAAACATGGTAAACCGGAGTTAATTGTTAAGCATCATGTTTACGATCTTCTTTGAAGGACTTAACACGGGATCAACTCTCTAGTTTGATTTAGAGCAAAGACGAAACACTTGGTAAACCGGACACAAAGAATTCACGATCACGTTCGACGATCTCCTAAAAAGGACTTAACGTGGTCAACTCCACCTTCCGAGTTAGAACGAATATGAAACAGTTGGTAAACTGGAATTAAAGAGTTAACTATCACATTGACCGATCTCCCTTTAAAGACTAAACGTGGTCAACTCTCCTTTCCGAGTTACAACTAAGTGGAAACACTTTCTAATCCGGACTCAAAGAGTCCACTATAACGTTCACCGATCTTGTTTTAAGGAGTTAACATGATCAACTCACAATTCGAGTTTGAACCAAGTCGAAACATTTAGTAAACCGAACTCTAATATTTATTTATCATGTTCTTGATCTCACTTGAAGGACTTAATGTATCAACTCTCTAGTCTATGCTAGAACCAAGTCGAAACACTTGTTAAACCAGACTCAAAGCCTTCACAAACACGTTCAATGATCTCCTTTGAAGAACATAACATCAACAACTACATTTAGAGTTTGAACCAAGTCGAAAAACATGGTAAATCGGAGTTAAATTGTTAAGCATCATGTTTACGATCTTCTTTGAAGGATTTAACACAGTATCAACTCTCTAGTTTGATTTAGAGCAAAGACGAAACACTTGGTAAACCGGACACATAGAATTCAAGATCACGTTCGACGATGTCCTTAGAAGGACTTAACGTGGTCTGCTCCACCTTCCGAGTTGGAACGAATATGTAATAGTTGGTAAACTGGAATTAAAGAGTTACTATCACATTGACCGATCTCCCTTTAAAGAATAAACGTGGTCAACTCTCTTTTCCGAGAGTTACAACTAAGTGGAAACACTTTCTATCCAGGACTAAAAGAGTCCACTATAATGTTCACCGATCTTCTTTTAAGGAGTTAACATGATCAACTCACCATTTCGAGTTTGAACTAAGTCGAAACATTTGGTAAACCGAACTCAAATATTTATTTATAATGTTCATCGATCTTATTTGAAGGACTTAATGTATCAACTCTCTAGTCTATGTTAGAACCAAGTCGAAACACTTGTTAAACCGGATGCAAAGCCTTCAAAACACGTTCAATGATCTCCTTTGAAGAACGTAACATCAACAACTCTCCATTTAGAGTTAGAACCAAGTCGAAAACATGGTTAACAGGAGTTAAATTGTTAAGCATCATGTTTACGATCTTCTTTGAAGGATTTAACACGAGATCAAACTCTAGTTTAATTTAGAGCAAAGAAGAAACACTTGGTAAACCGGACACAAAGAATTCACGATCACGTTCGACGATATCTTTAGAAAGACTTAACGTGGTCAACTCCACCTTCCGAGTTAGAACGAATATGAAACAGTTGGTAAATTGGAATTAAAGAGTTAACTATCACATTGACCGATCTCCTTTAAAGACTAAAGCGTGGTCAACTCTCCTTCCAGGAGTTACAACTAAGTGGAAACACTTTCTAATCAGGACTCAAAGAGTCCACTACAACGTTCACCGATCTTCTTTTAAGGAGTTAACGTGATCAACTCACCATTCTGAGTTTGAACCAAGTCGAAACATTTGGTAAACTGAACTCAAATATTTATTTATCATGTTCACTGATCTCATTTGAAGGACTTAATGTATCAACTCTCTAGTCTATGTTAGAACCAAGTCGAAACACTTGTTAAACCGGACTCAACGCCTTCACAAACACGTTCGATTTCTTTTGAAGAACATAACATCATCAACTCTCCATTTAGAGTTAGAACCAAGTCGAAAAACATGGTAAACCAGGAGTTAAATAGTTCAACATCATGTTTGCCATCTTCTTTGAAGAATTTAACACGGGATCATCTCTCTAGTTTGACGCAGAGCAAAGACGCGAAACACTTGGTAAAAGCGGACACAAAGAATTCATGATCTCCTTAGAAAGACTAAACGTGGTCAACTCTCCTTTCCGAGTTACAACTACGTGGAAACACTTTCTAATCCGGACTCAAAGAGTCCACTATAACGTTCACCAATCTTCTTTTAAGGAGTTAACATGATCAACTCACCATTACGAGTTTGAACCAAGTCGAAACATTTGGTAAACCAAACTCAAATATTTATTTATCATGTTCATCGATCTCATTTGAATGACTTAATGTATCAACTCTCTAGTCTATGTTAGAACCAAGTGAAACACTTGTTAAACTGCACTCAAAGCCTTCACAAACACGTCATTGATTTCTTTTGAAGAACATAACATCATCAACTCTCCATTTAGAGTTAGAACCAAGTCGAAAAACATGGTAAGCGGAGTTAAATTGTTAAGCATCATGTTTACGATCTTCTTTGAAGGATTTAACACGGGATCAACTCTCTAGTTTGATTTAGAGCAAAGACGAAATACTTGGTAAATGGACACAAAGATTTCACGATCAAGTTCGACGATCTCTTTAGAAAGACTTAACATGGTCAACTCCACCTTCCGAGTTAGAAACGGATATGAAATAGTTGGTAAAGCTGGAATTAAAGAGTTAACTATCACATTGAAGCGATCTCCCTTTAAAGACTAAGCGTGGTCAACTCTCCTTTCCGAGTTACAACTAAGTGGAAACACTTTCTAATCCAGGACTCAAAGAGTCCACTACAACGTTCACCGATCTTCTTTTTAAGGAGTTAACGTGATCAACTCACCATTCCGAGTTTGAACCAATTGAAACATTTGGTAAACCGAACTCAAATATTTATTTATCATGTTCATCGATCTCATTTGAAGGACTTAATGTATCAACTCTCTAGTCTATGTTAGAACCAAGTCGAAACACTTGTTAAACTGGACTCAAAGCCTTCACAAACACGTCACGATTTCTTTTGAAGAACATAACATCATCAACTCTCCATTTAGAGTTAGAACCAAGTCGAAAAACATGGTAGCCAGGAGTTAAATAGTTCAAACATCATGTTTGCCATCTTCTTTGAAGAATTTAACACGGGATCATCTCTAGTTTGACGTAGAGCAAAGACGAAACACTTGGTAAAGCGGACACAAAGAATTCATGATCTCCTTAGAAAGACTAAACGTGGTCAACTCTCATTTCCCGAGTTACAACTACGTGGAAACACTTTCTAATCCAGGACTCAAAGAGTCCACTATAACGTTCACCAATCTTCTTTTAAGGAGTTAACATGATCAACTCACCATTCTGAGTTTGAACCAAGTCGAAACATTTGGTAAACCGAACTCAAATATTTATTTATCATGTTCAATGATCTCATTTGAATGACTTAATGTATCAACTCTCTAGTCTATGTTAGAACCAAGTCGAAACACTTGTTAAAACTGCACAAAGCCTTCACAAACACGTTCACTGATTTCTTTTGAAGAACATAACATCATCAACTCTCCATTTAGAGTTAGAACCAAGTCGAAAAACATGGTAAACTGGAGTTAAATTGTTAAGCATCATGTTTACGATCTTCTTTGAAGGATTTAACACGGGATCAACTCTCTAGTTTGATTTAGAGCAAAGACGAAATACTTGGTAAACTGGACACAAAGATTTCACGATCAAGTTCGACGATCTCTTTAGAAAGACTTAACATGGTCAACTCCACCTTCCGAGTTAGAACAGATATGAAACAGTTGGTAAATTGGAATTAAAGAGTTAACTATCACATTGACCGATCTCCCTTTAAAGACTAAACGTGGTCAACTCTCCTTTCCGAGTTACAACTAAGTGGAAACACTTTCTAATCCGGACTCAAAGAGTCCACTACAACGTTCACCGATCTTCTTTTAAGGAGTTAACGTGATCAACTCACCATTACGAGTTTGAACCAAGTCTAAACATTTGGTAAGGCGAACTCAAATATTTATTTATCATGTTCACTCGATCTCATTTGAAGGACTTAATGTATCAACTCTCTAGTCTATGTTAGAACAAGTCGAAACACTTGTTAAACCGGACTCAAAGCCTTCACAAACACGTTCATTTGATTTCTTTTGAAGAACATAACATCATCAACTCTCCATTTAGAGTTAGAACCAAGTCGAAAAACATGGTAAACCGGAGTTAAATAGTTCAAAGATCGTGTTTGCCATCTTCTTTGAAGAATTTAACACGGGATCATCTCTCTAGTTTGACGCAGAGCAAAGACGAAACACTTGGTAAAGCGGGCACAAAGAATTCACGATCCGCTTAGAAAGACTAAAGCGTGGTCAACTCTCCTTTCGAGTTACAACTAAGTGGAAACACTTTCTAATCCGGACTCAAAGAGTCCACTATAACGTTCACCAATCTTCTTTTAAGGAGTTAACATGATCAACTCACCATTCTCGAGTTTGAACTAAGTCGAAACATTTGGTAAACCAAAATCAAATATTTATTTATCATGTTCATTGATCTTATTTGAACGACTTAATGTATCAACTCTCTAGTGTATGTTGGAACCAAATCGAAACACTTGTTAAACCGGATGCAAAGCCTTCAAAAACACGTTCAATGATCTCATTTGAAGAACATAACATCAACAACTCTCCATTTAGAGTTAGAACCAAGTCGAAAAACATGGTAAACCGGAGTTAATTGTTAAGCATCATGTTTACGATCTTCTTTGAAGGATTTAACACGGGATCAACTCTCTAGTTTGATTTAGAGCAAAGACGAAACACTTGGTAAACCGGACACAAAGAATTCACGATCACGTTCGACAATCTCCTAAAAAGGACTTAACGTGGTCAACTCAACCTTCAGAGTTAGAACGAATATGAAAAGGTTGGTAAACTGGAATTAAAGAGTTAACTATCACATTGACCGATCTCCCTTTAAAGACTAAACGTGGTCAACTCTCCTTTCCGAGTTACAACTAAGTGGAAACACTTTCTAATCCGGACTCAAAGAGTCCACTATAACGTTCACCGATCTTGTTTTAAGGAGTTAACATGATCAACTCACCATTCTAAGTTTGAACCAAGTCGAAACATTTGGTAAACCGAAATCAAATATTTATTTATCATGTTCACTGATCTTATTTGAAGGACTTAATGTATCAACTCTCTAGTCTATGTTAGAACCAAGTCGAAACACTTGTTAAACCGGACGCAAAGCCTTCAAAAACACGTTCAATGATCTCCTTTGAAGAACATAACATCAACAACTCTCCATTTAGAGTTAGAACCAAGTCGAAAAACATGGTAAACCGGAGTTAAATTGTTAAGCATCATGTTTACGATCTTCTTTGAAGGATTTAACACGGGATCAACTCTCTAGTTTGATTTAGAGCAAAGACGAAATACTTGGTAAACGGACACAAAGATTTCACGATCAAGTTCGACGATCTCTTTAGAAAGACTTAACATGGTCAACTCCACCTTCCGAAAGTTAGAACAGATATGTAAACAGATTGGTGGCGGAATTAAAGAGTTAACTATCACATTGACCGATCTCCCTTTAAAGACTAAACGAGGTCAACTCTCCTTTCCGAGTTACAACTAAGTGGAAACACTTTCTAATCCGGACTCAAAGAGTCTGTAACGCCCCAAATTTTATTAGAAATTATTTGGAGTTGATTTGA
Source organism: Oxytropis ochrocephala (assembly GCA_020916435.1). Classification (NCBI taxonomy): domain Eukaryota; kingdom Viridiplantae; phylum Streptophyta; class Magnoliopsida; order Fabales; family Fabaceae; genus Oxytropis; species Oxytropis ochrocephala. The sequence continues at coordinate 36,290 of JAJHUT010000036.1, forward strand.
TAGGGTAGCGGACCAAATTGGAGAGTTTTTGGCATAGGGACCATGTTGAGAAGGACTAAAATTGATGTTAGAAATACTTAATATATGATGATGATGATTATTATTATTATTATATTTATTATTATTATTATTATTATTATTATTATTATTATTATTATTATTATTATTATTATTAAAAGCAAGTTTCTAAAGAAAACCAAAGTTGTTATGGGAGGGAGGAAAAGTTGGAGGAAAAGTGGGAGGAAAAGTAGCGTATGGTTGAGAATTAAAAATCAAATTAAAAAGGGTTAGAGTGTTGATGCTCATTTAAATAAGGAGTGGGGTGTAGTAAATAAATGGGGAGTATTATAATTAAATAAGGAGGATATGAGAAAGTAATTAGGGGTGTGCAATTAAGGCCCATTGGAGTTAAGTGGCCCAAACCCAATTAATAAACGTTTAAGTCTTGTATTGTCTGCTATGATTGATCTTGTATTGCTCGGTGTGTTCTTCTGTGTCCCACCGTCGATCTTCGGACAGAGACGTTGTTACAAATTTTTGTTTGTCGTTGGGTGGGGTAATTGTAATCTTGGGTATGAACTGGTTAGAGCATAACCATGTTCCTATTAGTTAAATTTTCGAGGACGAAAATATTCTAAGTGGGGGAGAGTTGTAACGCCCCAAATTTTATTAGAAATTATTTGGAGTTGATTTGATAGGGTAGCGGACCAAATTGGAGAGTTTTTGGCATAGGGACCATGTTGAGAAGGACTAAAATTGATGTTAGAAATACTTAATATATGATGATGATGATTATTATTATTATTATTATATTTATTATTATTATTATTATTATTATTATTATTATTAAAAGCAAGTTTCTAGAGAAAACCAAAGTTGTTATGGGAGGGAGGAAAAGTAGGAGGAAAAGTGGGAGGAAAAGTAGCGTATGGTTGAGAATTAAAAATCAAATTAAAAAGGGTTAGAGTGTTGATGCTCATTTAAATAAGGAGTGGGGTGTAGTAAATAAATGGGGAGTATTATAATTAAATAAGGAGGATATGAGAAAGTAATTAGGGGTGTGCAATTAAGGCCCATTGGAGTTAAGTGGCCCAAACCCAATTAATAAAAACATTAGGGTCTTAGGAGAAACCCTCATTAGAAGCAAAAGATCAAAAATTAGAAAGTGAGAAGAGGAGAAGAGAGGGAGCGCGCGGCTAGGGCTTGAGAGTGAGAGATCTTGCGTGAAGATCAAGGAGGAAGGAAGAATCTTGGAGTGTTGGGGTTTTTGGAGGGGTCTTCTTGATTGTTGGTGCTATCTTCTTCAAGTTTTAACAAGGTATGGGGGCTCTCTTTCATAGTTAATAATCTATAAACCATGAAATCATAGGGAGTAGGTGATAGGAGTAATTTGTTTGGATTGACGTATGGAGTATTTGATTGACTAGGTGATTGTTTGGCTTCATATGTGATTGACTTGAATTTCATGCAAATATTGAATTGATAAATTCTTGATTGTGGTGTTATGGTGTTGTTGTAGCGTAAATTGAATATATAAACACTAGGAGTAATTATTTGGTTGAGTTATAGGGTGAATTGCATGAGTTGAATGTAATATGGTGTGTAATAGGTGTTAATTGTTATGAAGATGATTGGTGTTAATTGATATAATTGATTAGGAGAAATATTGGTGTTTATTAATTATGGTGTTATAAAATAAATGTTGGTGAGTATATTGGTGATGAGAGGTCTATGACTCTCCTTGGTGATTTGGTGAATATATATATATATATATATATATATATATATATATATATATATATATATATATATATAATTGTTGGTGAGCATGTTAATGCATTGTTGGTGTTCAGTGTTTTTGGTGCATAGTCATGGTGTCGCATAATCATATGCATTTTGGTGAATAGGCCTCGGCCTCTGAAAATATTTTGGTGTTTTGGTGAATGCCCTCAAGGCAATTTTGGTGATGGATCCACATGCATATGCCCAGTGGAGTTTTGGGTTGCATCTCATGCATTACATTTCATTGTTGGTGACTGATTAGGTGTTCTTGAAATAATGGTGTCTTGGAGTTGACTGTATTATGGTGTACCTGACTTAACTGTGTATTTCTGGTGTATTTGAATAGACTTAACTGTATTTATGATGTACTTGACTTAACTGTATATCTGGCGTACCTGAATTGATTGTTCTCTGGTGTGCCTGTTCTACTGTGTTTCTTGTTTTATTTATTATTATCTATGCATTGAGACTCACCCTACTGCGTCGTGTTGCCTCGTATGTCGGCAACCTGCAGGTAAAGGTGATCGAAGGTGACTAGAGATCCTTCTGCTAGTATGGTCGAGTCGCTCTGATACGTAGCACCGGGGGATGTTTAGCTGTTATATCTTTTACTTTTTGGACTATTGTTTAAGTTGTTATCTTTCCACTGCTGTAATACTTTTTCCCGGATATTATTTGGTGCTATGTATCCTAAGCTTTGGAGTTTTATTTTTAATTAATTATTTTGGAGTTTTGAAAGGTGTTTTGTTTTAAATGTGACACCCTCGAGTCGTCGCACTAAAAATTTTATTGCACTCTGATTTTTCGAATAATTCAAATAGTAGTTACGGTAGAAGGGGGAGTTACAGAGTCCACTACAACGTTCACCGATCTTCTTTTAAGGAGTTAACATGATCAACTCACCATTCTGAGTTTGAACCAAGTCGAAACATTTGGTATACCAGAACTCAAATATTTATTTATCATGTTCATCGATCTCATTTGAAGGACTTAATGTATCAACTCTCTAGTCTATGTTAGAACCAAGTCGAAACACTTGTTAAACTGGACTCAAAGCCTTCACAAACACGTTCACTGATTTCTTTTGAAGAACATAACATCATCAACTCTCCATTTAGAGTTAGAACCAAGTTGAAAAACATGGTAAACCGGAGTTAAATAGTTCAGCATCATGTTTTGCGATCTTCTTTGAAGAATTTAACACGGATCATCTCTCAAAGAATTGATCACGCTATTGAGCAAAGACGTCAAACACTTGGTAAAACGGACATTGGTAAAAAGAATTCACTATCTCCTTAGAAAGACTAAACGTGGTCAACTCTCCTTTCCGAGTTACAACTAAGTGGAAACACTTTCTAATCCGGACTCAAAGAGTCCACTATAACGTTCACCAATCTTCTTTTAAGGAGTTAACATGATCAACTCACCATTCGAGTTTGAACCAAGTCGAAACATTTGGTAAACCGAACTCAAATATTTATTTATCATGTTCACTGATCTCATTTGAAGGACTTAATGTATCAACTCTCTAGTCTATGTTAGAACCAAGTCGAAACACTTGTTAAACCAGACTCAAAGCCTTCACAAACACGTCAATGATTTCTTTTGAAGAACATAACATCATCAACTCTCCATTTAGAGTTAGAACCAAGTCGAAAAACATGGTAAACCGGAGTTAAATTGTTAAGCATCATGTTTACGATCTTCTTTGAAGGATTTAACACGGGATCAACTCTCTAGTTTGATTTAGAGCAAAGACGAAATACTTGGTAAACCGGACACAAAGATTTCACGATCAAGTTCGACGATCTCTTTAGAAAGACTTAACATGGTCAACTCCACCTTCCGAGTTAGAACAGATATGAAATAGTTGGTAAACTGGAATTAAAGAGTTAACTATCACATTGACCGATCTCCCTTTAAAGACTAAAGCGTGGTCAACTCTCCTTTTCCGAGTTACAACTAAGTGGAAACACTTTCTAATCCGGACTCAAAGAGTCCACTACAACATTCACCGATCTTCTTTTAAGGAGTTAACATGATCAACTCACCATTCTGAGTTTGAACCAAGTCGAAACATTTGGTATACCGAACTCAAATATATATTTATGATGTTCACTGATCTCATTTGAAGGACTTAATGTATCAACTCTCTAGTCTATGTTAGAACCAAGTCGAAACACTTGTTAAACCAGACTCAAAGCCTTCACAAACACGCTCAATGATTTCTTTTGAAGAACATAACATCAAAAACTCTCCATTTAGAGTTAGAACCAAGTAGAAAAACATGGTAAACCGGAGTTAAATTGTTAAGCATCATGTTTACGATCTTCTTTGAAGGATTTAACACGGGATCAACTCTCTAGTTTGATTTAGAGCAAAGACGAAATACTTGGTAAACCAGACACAAAGATTTCACGATCAAGTTCGACGATCTCTTTAGAAAGACTTAACATGGTCAACTCCACCTTCCGAAAGTTAGAACAGATATGAAATAGTTGGTAAACCGGAAGTAAAGAGTTAACTATCACATTGACCGATCTCCTTTAAAGACTAAACGTGGTCAACTCTCCTTTCCGAAAGTTACAACTAAGTGGAAACACTTTCTAATCCGGACTCAAAGAGTCCACTACAACGTTCACCGATCTTCTTTTAAGGAGTTAACATGATCAACTCACCATTCTGAGTTTGAACCAAGTCGAAACATTTGGTAAACTCGAACTCAAATATATATTTATCATGTTCATCGATCTTATTTGAAGGACTTAATGTATCAACTCTCTAGTCTATGTTAGAACCAAGTCGAAACACTTGTTAAACCGGACGCAAAGCCTTCAAAAACACGTTCAATGATTTCTTTTGAAGAACATAACATCAAAAACTCTCCATTTAGAGTTAGAACCAAGTCGAAAAACATGGTAAACCGGAGTTAATTGTTAAGCATCATGTTTACGATCTTCTTTGAAGGATTTAACACGGGATCAACTCTCTAGTTTGATTTAGAGCAAAGGCGAAATACTTGGTAAACCGGACACAAAGAATTCACGATCAAGTTCGACGATCTCTTTAAAAAGACTTAACGTGGTCAACTCCACCTTCCGAGTTAGAACAGATATGAAACAGTTGGTAAACTCGAATTAAAGAGTTAACTATCACATTGACCGATCTCCCTTTAAAGACTAAACGTGGCCAACTCTCCTTTCCGAGTTACAACTAAGTGGAAACACTTTCTAATCCGGACTCAAAGAGTCCAATACAACGTTCACCGATCTTCTTTTAAGGAGTTAACATGATCAACTCACCATTCTGAGTTTGAACCAAGTCGAAACATTTGGTAAACTGAAATCAAATATTTATTTATCATGTTCATCGATCTCATTTGAATGACTTAATGTATCAACTCTCTAGTCTATGTTAGAACCAAGTCGAAACACTTGTTAAACCGGACTCAAAGCCTTCATAAACACGTTCACGATTTCTTTTGAAGAACATAACATCATCAACTCTCCATTTAGAGTTAGAACCAAGTCGAAAAACATGGTAAACCGGAGTTAAATAGTTAAGCATCATGTTTGCGATCTTCTTTGAAGAATTTAACACGGGATCAACTCTCTAGTTTGATTTAGAGCAAAGACGAAACACTTGGACACAAAAATTCACGATCACAAAGAATTCACGTGGTCAACTCCACCTTAGAAAGACTAAACGAATTAAAGAGTCAACTCTCACATTTCCCGAGTTAAAGACTAAACGTGGAAACTCTCCTTTTCGAAGAGTTACAACTAAGTGGAAACATCTTTTCTAACGGACTCAAAGAGTCCACTATAACGTTCACCAATCTTCTTTTAAGGAGTTAACATGATCAACTCACCATTCCGAGTTTGAACTAAGTCGAAACATTTGGTAAACCAAAATCAAATATTTATTTATCATGTTCATTGATCTTATTTGAAGGACTTAATGTATCAACTCTCTAGTGTATGTTGGAACCAAATCGAAACACTTGTTAAACTGGATGCAAAGCCTTCAAAAACACGCTCAATGATCTCCTTTGAAGAACATAACATCATCAACTCTCCATTTAGAGTTAGAACCAAGTCGAAAAACATGGTAAATCGGAGTTAATTGTTAAGCATCATGTTTCACGATCTTCTTTGAAGGATTTAACACGGGATCAACTCTCTAGTTTGATTTAGAGCAAAGACGAAACACTTGGTAAGCGGGACACAAAGATTTCACGATCACGTTCGACGATCTCTTTAGAAAGACTTAACATGGTCAACTCCACCTTCCGAGTTAGAACAGATATGAAACCATTGGTAAACTGGAATTAAAGAGTTAACTATCACATTGACCGATCTCCCTTTAAAGACTAAACGTGGTCAACTCTCCTTTTCGAGTTACAACTAAGTGGAAACACTTTCTAATCCGGACTCAAAGAGTCCAATACAACGTTCACCGATCTTCTTTTAAGGAGTTAACATGATCAACTCACCATTCTCGAGTTTGAACCAAGTCGAAACATTTGGTAACCGAGAACTCAAATATTTATTTATCATGTTCATCGATCTTATTTGAAGGACTTAATGTATCAACTCTCTAGTCTATGTTGGAACCAAGTCGAAACACTTGTTAAACCGGACTCAAAGCCCTTCACAAACATGTTCAATGATTTCTTTTGAAGAACATAACATCAAAACTCTCCATTTAGAGTTAGAACCAAGTCGAAAAACATGGTAAACCGGAGTTAAATTGTTAAGCATCATGTTTACGATCTTCTTTGAAGGATTTAACACGGGATCAACTCTCTAGTTTGATTTAGAGCAAAGACGAAACACTTGGTAAACTAGGACACAAAGAATTCACAATCACATTCGACGATCTCCTTAGAAGTTTAACGTGGTCAACTCCACCTTCCCGAGTTAGAACGAATATGAAAAAAAGTTGGTATCTTTGGAATTAAAGAGTTAACTATCACATTGACCGATCTCCCTTTAAAGACTAAACGTGGTCAACTCTCCTTTTCGAGTTACAACTAAGTGGAAACACTTTCTAATCCGGATTCAAAGAGTCCACTATAACATTCACCGATCTTCTTTTAAGGAGTTAACATGTGATACTCACCATTCTCGAAGTTTGAACCAAGTCGAAACATTTGGTAAACCTAAATCAAATATTTATTTATCATGTTCATCGATCTTATTTGAAGGACTTAATGTATCAACTCACTATCCGAGTTTGTATGAAACATTTGGGAACTCAAAATATATATTTATCATGTTAATCGATCTCATTTGCAAAGGACTTAATGTATCAACTCTAGTCTATGTTCAATGAAACACTTGTTAAACCGGACTCAAAGAACATAACATTTCTTTTGAAAAACATAACATCATCCACTCTCCATTTAGAGTTAGAACCAAGTCGAAAAACATGGTAAACTGGAGTTAATTGTTAAGCATCATGTTTACGATCTTCGTTGAAGGATTTAACACGGGATCAACCCTCTAGTTTGATTTAGAGCAAAGACGAAATACTTGGTAAACCGGACACAAAGAATTCACGATCACGTTCGACGATCTCTTTAGAAAGACTTAACGTGGTCAACTCCACCTTCCGAAAGTTAGAACGAATATGAAAAAGTTGTTAAACTGGAATTAAAGAGTTAACTATCACATTGACCGATCTCCCTTTAAAGACTAAACGTGGTCAACTCTCCTTTTCGAGTTACAACTAAGTGGAAACACTTTCTAATCCGGACTTAAAGAGTCCAATACAACGTTCACCGATCTTCTTTTAAGGAGTTAACATGATCAACTCACCATTCTGAGTTTGAACCAAGTCGAAACATTTGGTAAACGAAATCAAATATTTATTTATCATGTTCACATCGATCTCATTTGAAGGACTTAATGTATCAACTCTATAGTGTATGTTGGAACCAAGTCGAAACACTTGTTAAACCGGACGCAAAGCCTTCAAAAACACGCTCAATGATCTCTTTTGAAGAACATAACATCAAAAACTCTCCATTTAGAGTTAGAACCAAGTCGAAAAACATGGTAAACTAGAGTTAAATTGTTAAGCATCATGTTTACGATCTTCTTTGAAGGATTTAACACGAGATCAACTATCTAGTTTGATTTAGAGCAGAGAAATACTAGGTAAACCGGACACAAAGAATTCACGATCACGCTCGACGATCTCTTTAGAAAGAATTAACGTGGTCAACTCCACCTTCCGAGTTAGAAATATGAAAAAGTTGTTAAACGAATTAAAGAGTTAACTATCACATTGACAGATCTCCCTTTAAAGACTAAACGTGTCCAACTCTCCTTTGAGTTACAACTTTCTTTAATCCGGACTCAAAGAGTCCAATACAACGTTCACCGATCTTCTTTTAAGGAGTTAACATGATCAACTCACCATTCTCGAGTTTGAACCAAGTCGAAACATTTGGTAAACCGAACTCAAATATTTATTTATCATGTTCATTGATCTCATTTGAAGGAATTAATGTATCAATTCTCTAGTCTATGTTAGAACCAAGTCGAAACACTTGTTAAACCGGATGCAAAGCCTTCATAAACACGTTCAATGATTCCTTTTGAAGAACATAACATCATCAACTCTCCATTTAGAGTTAGAACCAAGTCGAAAAACATGGTAAATCGGAGTTAAATTGTTAAGCATCATGTTTACGATCTTCTTTGAAGGATTTAACACGGATCAACTCTCTAGTTTGATTTAGAGCAAAGACGAAACACTTGGTAAACAGGACACAAAGAATTCACGATCACGTTCGACGATCTCCTTAGAAGTTCTTAACATGGTCAACTCCACCTTCCGAGTTAGAAACGAATATGAAACATTTGGTAAACTGGAATTAAAGAGTTAATTATCACATTGACCGATCTCCTTTAAAGACTAAAATGTGGTCAACTCTCCTTTTCGAAAGTTACAACTAAGTGGAAACACTTTCTAATCCGGACTCAAAGAGTCCACTATAACGTTCACCGATCTTCTTTTAAGGAGTTAACATGATCAACTCACCATTCTGAGTTTGAACCAAGTCGAAACATTTGGTAAACCAAACTAAAATATTTATTTATCATGTTCATCGATCTCATTTGAAGGAATTAATGTATCAACTCTCTAGTCTATGTTAGAACCAAGTCGATACACTTGTTAAAACTGCACTCAAAGCCTTCACAAACACGTCAGCTGATTTCTTTTGAAGAACATAACAACATCAACTCTCCATTTAGAGTTAGAACCAAGTCAAAAACATGATAAACCGGAGTTAAATTGTTAAGCATCATGTTTACGATCGTCTTTGAAGGATTTAACACGGGATCAACTCTCTAGTTTGATTTAGAGCAAAGACGAAACACTTGGTAAACCGGACACAAAGAATTCACGATCACGTTCGACGATCTCCTTAGAAGGACTTAACGTGGTCAACTCCACCTTCCGAGTTAGAACGAATATGAAACCATTGGTAAACCGGAATTAAAGAGTTAACTATCACATTGACCGATCTCCTTTAAAGACTAAACGCGGTCCAACTCTCCTTTCCGAGTTACAACTAAATGGAAACACTTTCTAATCCGGACTTAAAGAGTCCAATACAACGTTCACCGATCTTCTTTTAAGGAGTTAACATGATCAACTCACCATTTCGAGTTTGAACCAAGTCGAAACATTTGGTAAACCGAAATCAAATATTTATTTATCATGTTCACCGATCTTATTTGAAGGACTTAATGTATCAACTCTATAGTGTATGTTGGAACCAAGTCGAAACACTTGTTAAACCGGACGCAAAGCCTTCAAAAACACGCTCAATGATCTCCTTTGAAGAACATAACATCAAAAACTCTCCATTTAGAGTTAGAACCAAGTCGAAAAACATGGTAAACTAGAGTTAATTGTTAAGCATCATGTTTACGATCTTCTTTGAAGGATTTAACACGGGATCAACTCTCTAGTTTGATTTAGAGCAAAGGCGAAATACTTGGTAAACCGGACACAAAGAATTCACGATCACGTTCGACGATCTCTTTAGAAAGACTTAACGTGGTCAACTCCACCTTCCGAAAGTTAGAACAGATATGAAAAAGTTGTTAAACTGGAATTAAAGAGTTAACTATCACATTGACAGATCTCCTTTAAAGACTAAACGTGTCCAACTCTCCTTTCCGAGTTACAACTAAGTGGAAACACTTTCTAATCCGGACTCAAAGAGTCCAATACAACGTTCACCGATCTTCTTTTAAGGAGTTAACATGATCAACTCACCATTCTGAGTTTGAACCAAGTCGAAACATTTGGTAAACCGAACTCAAATATTTATTTATCATGTTCATCGATCTCATTTGAAGGACATAATGTATCAACTCTCTAGTCTATGTTAGAACCAAGTCGAAACACTTGTTAAAACTGCACTCAAAGCCTTCACAAACACGTTCATTTGGTTTCTTTTGAAGAACATAACATCATCAACTTTCCATTTAGAGTTAGAACCAAGTCGAAAAACATGGTAAACTGGAGTTAAATTGTTAAGCATCATGTTTACGATCTTCTTTGAAGGATTTAACACGGGATCAACTCTCTAGTTTGATTTAGAGCAAAGACGAAACACTTGGTAAACCGGACACAAAGAATTCACGATCACGTTCGACGATCTCCTTAGAAGTTCTTAACGTGGTCAACTCCACCTTCCGAGTTAGAACGAATATGAAACATTTGGTAAACCGGAATTAAAGAGTTAATTATCACATTGATCGATCTCCCTTTAAAGACTAAACGTGGTCAACTCTCCTTTTCGAGTTACAACTAAGTGGAAACACTTTCTAATCCAGGACTCAAAGAGTCCACTATAACGTTCACCGATCTTCTTTTAAGGAGTTAACATGATCAACTCACCATTCGAGTTTGAACTAAGTCGAAACATTTGGTAAACCAAACTAAAATATTTATTTATCATGTTCATCGATCTCATTTGAAGGAATTAATGTATCAACTCTCTAGTCTATGTTAGAACCAACTCGATACACTTGTTAAACTGGACTCAAAGCCTTCACAAACACGTTCGTTGATTTCTTTTGAAGAACATAACAACATCAACTCTCCATTTAGAGTTAGAACCAAGTCAAAAACATTGTAAACGGAGTTAAATTGTTAAGCACCATGTTTACGATCTTCTTTGAAAGATTTAACACGGGATCAACTCTCTAGTTTGATTTAAAGCAAAGACGAAACACTTGGTAAACCGGACACAAAGAATTAACGATCACGATCGACGATCTCCTTAGAAGGACTTAACGTGGTCAACTCCACCTTCCGAGTTAGAACGAATATGAAACAATTGGTAAACTGGAATTAAAGAGTTAACTATCACATTGACCGATCTCCCTTTAAATACTAAACGTGGTCAACTCTCCTTTCCGAGTTACAACTAAGTGGAAACACTTTCTAATCCTGACTCAAAGAGTCCACTATAACGTTCACCGATTTTCTTTTAAGGAGTTAACATGATCAACTCACCATTCTGAGTTTGAACCAAGTCGAAACATTTGGTAAAGCGAAATCAAATATTTATTTATCATGTTCATCGATCTTATTTGAAGGACTTAATGTATCAACTCTATAGTGTATGTTGGAACCAAGTCGAAACACTTGTTAAACCGGACGCAAAGCCTTCAAAAACACGTTCAATGATCTCCTTTGAAGAACATAACATCAAAAACTCTCCATTTAGAGTTAGAACGAAGTCGAAAAACATGGTAAACCGGAGTTAATTGTTAAGCATCATGTTTACGATCTTCTTTGAAGGATTTAACACGGGATCAACTCTCTAGTTTGATTTAGAGCAAAGACGAAATACTTGGTAAACCGGGACACAAAGAATTCACGATCACGTTCGACGATCTTCTTAGAAGGACTTAACGTGGTCAACTCCACCTTCCGAAAGTTAGAACGAATATGAAACAGTTGGTAAACCGAATTAAAGAGTTAACTATCACATTGACCGATCTTCCTTTAAAGACTAAACGTGGTCAACTCTCCTTTTCGAAAGTTACAACTAAGTGGAAACACTTTCTAATCCGGACTCAAAGAGTCCACTATAACATTCACCGATCTTCTTTTAAGGAGTTAACATGATCAACTCACCATTCTCGAGTTTGAACCAAGTCGAAACATTTGGTAAATGAAATCAAATATTTATTTATCATGTTCATCGATCTTATTTGAAGGACTTAATGTATCAACTCTATAGTGTATGTTGGAACCAAGTCGAAACACTTGTTAAACCGGACGCAAAGCCTTCAAAAACACGTTCAATGATCTCCTTTGAAGAACATAACATCAAAAACTCTCCATTTAGAGTTAGAACGAAGTCGAAAAACATGGTAAACCGGAGTTAATTGTTAAGCATCATGTTTACGATCTTCTTTGAAGGATTTAACACGGGATCAACTCTCTAGTTTGATTTAGAACAAAGACGAAATACTTGGTAAACCGGACACAAAGAATTCACGATCACGTTCGACGATCTCCTTAGAAGGACTTAACGTGGTCAACTCCACCTTCCGAGTTAGAACGAATATGAAACAGTTGGTAAACTGGAATTAAAGAGTTAACTATCACATTGACCGATCTCCCTTTAAAGACTAAACGTGTCCAACTCTCCTTTCCGAGTTACAACTAAATGGAAACACTTTCTAATCCGGACTTAAAGAGTCCAATACAATGTTCACCGATCTTCTTTTAAGGAGTTAACATGATCAACTCACCATTCTGAGTTTGAACCAAGTCGAAACATTTGGTAAACTGAAATCAAATATTTATTTATCATGTTCACTGATCTTATTTGAAGGACTTAATGTATCAACTCTATAGTGTATGTTGGAACCAAGTCGAAACACTTGTTAAACCGGACGCAAAGCCTTCAAAAACACGTTCAATGATCTCCTTTGAAGAACATAACATCAAAAACTCTCCATTTAGAGTTAGAACCAAGTCGAAAAACATGGTAAACTAGAGTTAATTGTTAAGCATCATGTTTACGATCTTCTTTGAAGGATTTAACACGAGATCAACTATCTAGTTTGATTTAGAGCAAAGGCGAAATACTTGGTAAACCGGACACAAAGAATTCACGATCACGTTCGACGATCTCTTTAGAAAGAATTAACGTGGTCAACTCCACCTTCCGAAAGTTAGAACAGTATATGAAAAAGTTGTTAAACTGGAATTAAAGAGTTAACTATCACATTGACAGATCTCCCTTTAAAGACTAAACGTGTCCAACTCTCCTTTCCGAGTTACAACTAAGTGGAAACACTTTCTAATCCGGACTCAAAGAGTCCAATACAACGTTCACCGATCTTCTTTTAAGGAGTTAACATGATCAACTCACCATTCTGAGTTTGAACCAAGTCGAAACATTTGGTAAACCGAACTCAAATATTTATTTATCATGTTCATCGATCTCATTTGAAGGACTTAATGTATCAATTCTCTAGTCTATGTTAGAACCAAGTCGAAAACTTGTTAAAACTGGACTCAAAGCCTTCATAAACACGTTCACTGGTTTCTTTTGAAGAACATAACATCATCAACTCTCCATTTAGAGTTAGAACCAAGTCGAAAAACATGGTAAACCGGAGTTAAATTGTTAAGCATCATGTTTACGATCTTCTTTGAAGGATTTAACACGGGATCAACTCTCTAGTTTGATTTAGAGCAAAGACGAAACACTTGGTAAACCGGACACAAAGAATTCACGATCACGTTCGACGATCTCCTTAGAAGTTCTTAACGTGGTCAACTCCACCTCCGAGAGTTAGAACGAATATGAAACATTTGGTAAACCGAATTAAAGAGTTAATTATCACATTGATCGATCTCCCTTTAAAGACTAAACGTGGTCAACTCTCCTTTTCGAGTTACAACTAAGTGGAAACACTTTCTAATCCGACTCAAAGAGTCCACTATAACGCTTCACCGATCTTCTTTTAAGGAGTTAACATGATCAACTCACCATTCGAGTTTGAACTAAGTCGAAACATTTGGTAAACCAAACTAAAATATTTATTTATCATGTTCACTGATCTCATTTGAAGGAATTAATGTATCAACTCTCTAGTCTATGTTAGAACCAAGTCGATACACTTGTTAAAACTGCACTCAAAGCCTTCACAAACACGTTCACGATTTCTTTTAAAGAACATAACATCATCAACTCTCCATTTAGAGTTAGAACCAAGTCAAAAAACATGATAAACTGGAGTTAAATTGTTAAGCATCATGTTTACGATCTTCTTTGAAGGATTTAACACGGGATCAACTCTCTAGTTTGATTTAGAGCAAAGACGAAACACTTGGTAAACCGGACACAAAGAATTCACGATCACGTTCGACGATCTCCTTAGAAGGACTTAACGTGGTCAACTCCAACTTCCGAGTTAGAACGAATATGAAACCATTGGTAAACTGAAATTAAAGAGTTAACTATCACATTGACCGATCTCCCTTTAAAGACTAAACGTGGTCAACTCTCCTTTTCGAGTTACAACTAAGTGGAAACACTTTCTAATCCGGACTCAAAGAGTCCACTATAACATTCACCGATCTTCTTTTAAGGAGTTAACATGATCAACTCACCATTCTGAGTTTGAACCAAGTCGAAACATTTGGTAAACTGAAATCAAATATTTATTTATCATGTTCATCGATCTTATTTGAAGGACTTAATGTATCAACTCTATAGTGTATGTTGGAACCAAGTCGAAACACTTGTTAAACCGGACGCAAAGCCTTCAAAAACACGCTCAATGATCTCCTTTGAAGAACATAACATCAAAAACTCTCCATTTAGAGTTAGAACGAAGTCGAAAAACATGGTAAACCGGAGTTAATTGTTAAGCATCATGTTTACGATCTTCTTTTAAGGATTTAACACGGGATCAACTCTCTAGTTTGATTTAGAGCAAAGAGGCGAAATACTTGGTAAACTGGACACAAAGAATTCACGATCACGCTCGACGATCTCCTTAGAAGGACTTAACGTGGTCAACTCCACCTTCCGAAAGTTAGAACGAATATGAAACAGTTGGTAAACCGGAATTAAAGAGTTAACTATCACATTGACCGATCTCCTTTAAAGACTAAACGTGTCCAACTCTCCTTTCCGAGTTACAACTAAATGGAAACACTTTCTAATCCGGACTTAAAGAGTCCAATACAACGCTCACCGATCTTCTTTTAAGGAGTTAACATGATCAACTCACCATTCGAGTTTGAACCAAGTCGAAACATTTGGTAAATCGAAATCAAATATTTATTTATCATGTTCATCGATCTTATTTGAAGGACTTAATGTATCAACTCTATAGTGTATGTTGGAACCAAGTCGAAACACTTGTTAAACCAGGACGCAAAGCCTTCAAAAACACGCTCAATGATCTCCTTTGAAGAACATAACATCAAAAACTCTCCATTTAGAGTTAGAACCAAGTCGAAAAACATGGTAAACTAGAGTTAATTAGCATCATGTTTACGATCTTCTTTGAAGGATTTAACACGGGATCAACTCTCTAGTTTGATTTAGAACAAAGGCGAAATACTTGGTAAACCTAGGACACAAAGAATTCACGATCACGCTCGACGATCTCTTTAGAAAGACTTAACGTGGTCAACTCCACCTTCCGAAAGTTAGAACAGATATGAAAAAGTTGTTAAACCGGAATTAAAGAGTTAACTATCACATTGACAGATCTCCCTTTAAAGACTAAACGTGTCCAACTCTCCTTTCCGAGTTACAACTAAGTGGAAGCACTTTCTAATCCGGACTCAAAGAGTCCAATACAACGTTCACCGATCTTCTTTTAAGGAGTTAACATGATCAACTCACCATTCTGAGTTTGAACCAAGTCGAAACATTTGGTAAACCGAACTCAAATATTTATTTATCATGTTCACTGATCTCATTTGAAGGACTTAATGTATCAACTCTCTAGTCTATGTTAGAACCAAGTCGAAACACTTGTTAAACAAGACTCAAAGCCTTCACAAACACGTTCGCTGGTTTCTTTTGAAGAACATAACATCATCAACTCTCCATTTAGAGTTAGAACCAAGTCGAAAAACATGGTAAACTGGAGTTAAATTGTTAAGCATCATGTTTACGATCTTCTTTGAAGGATTTAACACGGATCAACTCTCTAGTTTGATTTAGAGCAAAGACGCGAAACACTTGGTAAACCGGACACAAAGAATTCACGATCACGCTCGACGATCTCCTTAGAAGTTCTTAACGTGGTCAACTCCACCTTCCGAGTTAGAACTAATATGAAACAATTGGTAAACTGGAATTAAAGAGTTAATTATCACATTGACTGATCTCCCTTTAAAGACTAAACGTGGTCAACTCTCCTTTTCGAGTTACAACTAAGTGGAAACACATTCTAATCCGGACTCAAAGAATCCACTATAACGTTCACCGATCTTCTTTTAAGCAGTTAACATGATCAACTCACCATTCTGAGTTTGAACCAAGTCGAAACATTTGGTAAACCAAACTAAAATATTTATTTATCATGTTCACTGATCTCATTTGAAGGAATTAATGTATCAACTCTCTAGTCTATGTTAGAACCAAGTCGATACACTTGTTAAACCAGACTCAGCCTTCACAAACACGTTCGTTGATTTCTTTTGAAGAACATAACATCATCAACTCTCAATTTAGAATTAGAACCAAGTCAAAAAACATGATAAACTGGAGTTAAATTGTTAAGCATCATGTTTACGATCTTCTTTGAAGGATTTAACACGGGATCAACTCTCTAGTTTGATTTAGAGCAAAGACGAAACACTTGGTAAACCGGACACAAAGAATTCACGATCACGTTCGACGATCTCCTTAGAAGGACTTAACGTGGTCAACTCCACCTTCCGAGTTAGAACGAATATGAAACCATTGGTAAACTGAAATTAAAGAGTTAACTATCACATTGACCGATCTCCCTTTAAAGACTAAACGTGGTCAACTCTCCTTTTCGAGTTACAACTAAGTGGAAACACTTTCTAATCCGGACTCAAAGAGTCCGCTATAACATTCACCGTTCTTCTTTTAAGGAGTTAACATGATCAACTCACCATTCTGAGTTTGAACAAGTCGAAACATTTGGTAAACTGAAATCAAATATTTATTTATCATGTTCACTGATCTTATTTGAAGGACTTAATGTATCAACTCTATAGTGTATGTTGGAACCAAGTCGAAACAATTGTTAAACCGGACGCAAAGCCTTCAAAATAACGTTCAATGATCTCCTTTGAAGAACATAACATCAAAAACTCTCCATTTAGAGTTAGAACGAAGTCGAAAAACATGGTAAACCGGAGTTAATTGTTAAGCATCATGTTTACGATCTTCTTTGAAGGATTTAACACGGGATCAACTCTCTAGTTTGATTTAGAGCAAAGACGAAATACTTGGTAAACCGGACACAAAGAATTCACGATCACGTTCGACGATCTCCTTAGAAGGACTTAACGTGGTCAGTTACCTTCCGAGTTAGAACGAATATGAAACAGTTGGTAAACTGAAATTAAAGAGTTAACTATCACATTGACCGATCTCCCTTTAAAGACTAAACGTGTCCAACTCTCCTTTCCGAAAGTTACAACTAAATGGAAACACTTTCTAATCCGGACTTAAAGAGTCCAATACAACGTTCACCGATCTTCTTTTAAGGAGTTAACATGATCAACTCACCATTCTGAGTTTGAACCAAGTCGAAACATTTGGTAAACTGAAATCAAATATTTATTTATCATGTTCACTGATCTTATTTGAAGGACTTAATGTATCAACTCTATAGTGTATGTTGGAACCAAGTCGAAACACTTGTTAAACCGGACGCAAAGCCTTCAAAAACACGTTCAATGATCTCCTTTGAAGAACATAACATCAAAAACTCTCCATTTAGAGTTAGAACCAAGTCGAAAAACATGGTAAACTAGAGTTAATTAGCATCATGTTTACGATCTTCTTTGAAGGATTTAACACGGGATCAACTCTCTAGTTTGATTTTGAGCAAAGGCGAAATACTTGGTAAACCGGACACAAAGAATTCACGATCACGCTCGACGCATCTCTTTAGAAAGACTTAACGTGGTCAACTCCACCTTCCGAGTTAGAACAGATATGAAAAAGTTGTTAAACCGGAATTAAAGAGTTAACTATCACATTGACAGATCTCCCTTTAAAGACTAAACGTGTCCAACTCTCCTTCCGAAAGTTACAACTAAGTGGAAGCACTTTCTAATCCGACTCAAAGAGTCCAATACAACGCTCACCGATCTTCTTTTAAGGAGTTAACATGATCAACTCACCATTCCGAGTTTGAACCAAGTCGAAACATTTGGTAAACCGAACTCAAATATTTATTTATCATGTTCATCGATCTCATTTGAAGGACTTAATGTATCAACTCTCTAGTCTATGTTAGAACCAAGTCGAAACACTTGTTAAACAAGACTCAAAGCCTTCACAAACACGTTCGCTGGTTTCTTTTGAAGAACATAACATCATCAACTCTCCATTTAGAGTTAGAACCAAGTCGAAAAACATGGTAAACTGGAGTTAAATTGTTAAGCATCATGTTTACGATCTTCTTTGAAGGATTTAACACGGGATCAACTCTCTAGTTTGATTTAGAGCAAAGACGAAACACTTGGTAAACCGGACACAAAGAATTCACGATCACGTTCGACGATCTCCTTAGAAGTTCTTAACGTGGTCAACTCCACCTTCCGAGTTAGAACGAATATGAAACAGTTGGTAAACTGGAATTAAAGAGTTAATTATCACATTGACTGATCTCCCTTTAAAGACTAAACGTGGTCAACTCTCCTTTTCGAGTTACAACTAAGTGGAAACACATTCTAATCCGGACTCAAAGAATCCACTATAACGTTCACCGATCTTCTTTTAAGCAGTTAACATGATCAACTCACCATTCTGAGTTTGAACCAAGTCGAAACATTTGGTAAACCAAACTAAAATATTTATTTATCATGTTCACTGATCTCATTTGAAGGAATTAATGTATCAACTCTCTAGTCTATGTTAGAACCAACTCGATACACTTGTTAAACCAGACTCAGCCTTCACAAACACGTTCGTTGATTTCTTTTGAAGAACATAACATCATCAACTCTCCATTTAGAATTAGAACCAAGTCAAAAAAACATGATAAACTGGAGTTAAATTGTTAAGCATCATGTTTACGATCTTCTTTGAAGGATTTAACACGGGATCAACTCTCTAGTTTGATTTAGAGCAAAGACGAAACACTTGGTAAACCGGACACAAAGAATTCACGATCACGTTCGACGATCTCCTTAGAAGTTCTTAACGTGGTCAACTCCACCTTCCGAGTTAGAACGAATATGAAACAGTTGGTAAACTGGAATTATAGAGTTAACTATCACATTGACTGATCTCCCTTTAAAGACTAAACGTGGTCAACTCTCCTTTTCGAGTTACAACTAAGTGGAAACACTTTCTAATCCGGACTCAAAGAGTCCACTATAACATTCACCGTTCTTCTTTTAAGGAGTTAACATGATCAACTCACCATTCTGAGTTTGAACAAGTAGAAACATATGGTAAACTGAAATCAAATATTTATTTATCATGTTCACTGATCTTATTTGAAGGACTTAATGTATCAACTCTATAGTGTATGTTGGAACCAAGTCGAAACACTTGTTAAACCGGACGCAAAGCCTTCAAAATAACGTTCAATGATCTCCTTTGAAGAACATAACATCAAAAACTCTCCATTTAGAGTTAGAACGAAGTCGAAAAACATGGTAAACCGGAGTTAATTGTTAAGCATCATGTTTACGATCTTCTTTGAAGGATTTAACACGGGATCAACTCTCTAGTTTGATTTAGAGCAAAGACGAAATACTTGGTAAACCGGACACAAAGAATTCACGATCACGTTCGACGATCTCCTTAGAAGGACTTAACGTGGTCAACTCCACCTTCCGAGTTAGAACGAATATGAAACAGTTGGTAAACTGGAATTAAAGAGTTAACTATCACATTGACCGATCTCCCTTTAAAGACTAAACGTGTCCAACTCTCCTTTCCGAGTTACAACTAAATGGAAACACTTTCTAATCCGGACTTAAAGAGTCCAATACAACGTTCACCGATCTTCTTTTAAGGAGTTAACATGATCAACTCACCATTCTGAGTTTGAACCAAGTCAAAACATTTGGTAAATCGAAATCAAATATTTATTTATCATGTTCATCGATCTTATTTGAAGGACTTAATGTATCAATTCTATAGTGTATGTTGGAACCAAGTCGAAACACTTGTTAAACCGGACGCAAAGCCTTCAAAAACACGTTCAATGATCTCCTTTGAAGAACATAACATCAAAAACTCTCCATTTAGAGTTAGAACCAAGTCGAAAAACATGGTAAACCAGAGTTAATTGTTAAGCATCATGTTTACGATCTTCTTTGAAGGATTTAACAAGGGATCAACTCTCTAGTTTGATTTAGAGCAAAAGCGTAAATACTTGGTAAACCGGACACAAAGAATTCACGATCACGCTCGACGATCTCTTTAGAAAGACTTAACGTGGTCAACTCCACCTTCCGAAAGTTAGAACAGATATGAAAAAGTTGTTAAACTGGAATTAAAGAGTTAACTATCACATTGAATGATCTCCTTTAAAGACTAAACGTGTCCAACTCTCTCCTTTCCGAAAGTTACAACTAAGTGGAAACACTTTCTAATCCGGACTCAAAGAGTCCAATACAACGTTCACCGATCTTCTTTTAAGGAGTTAACATGATCAACTCACCATTCTGAGTTTGAACCAATTCGCAACATTTGGTAAACCAAACTAAAATATTTATTTATCATGTTCACTGATCTCATTTGAAGGAATTAATGTATCAACTCTCTAGTCTATGTGAGAACCAAGTCGATACACTTGTTAAACCAGACTCAGCCTTCACAAACACGTTCGCTGATTTCTTTTGAAGAACATAACATCATCAACTCTCCATTTAGAGTTAGAACCAAGTCAAAAAACATGATAAACTGGAGTTAAATTGTTAAGCATCATGTTTACGATCTTCTTTGAAGGATTTAACACGGGATCAACTCTCTAGTTTGATTTAGAGCAAAGACAAAACATTTGGTAAACCAGACACAAAGAATTCACGATCACGTTCGACGATCTCTTTAGAAAGACTTAACGTGGTCAACTCCACCTTCCGAGTTAGAACGAATATGAAACAATTGGTAAACTGGATTTAAAGAGTTAACTATCACATTGACCGATCTCCTTTTAAAGACTAAACGTGGTCAACTCTCCTTTTCGAGTTACAACTAAGTGGAAACACTTTCTAATCCGGACTCAAAGAGTCCACTATAACATTCACCGATCTTCTTTTAAGGAGTTAACATGATCAACTCACCATTCTGAGTTTGAACCAATTCGAAACATTTGGTAAACTGAACTCAAACATTTATTTATCATGTTCACTGATCTCATTTGAAGGACTTAATGTATCAACTCTCTAGTCTATGTTAGAACCAAGTCGAAACACTTGTTAAACCAGACTCAAAGCCTTCACAAACATGTTCGCTGATTTCTTTTGAAGAACATAACATCATCAACTCTCCATTTAGAGTTAGAACCAAGTCGAAAAACATGGTAAACCGGAGTTAATTGTTAAGCATCATGTTTACGATCTTCTTTGAAGGATTTAACACGGGATCAACTCTCTAGTTTGATTTAGAGCAAAGACGAAACACTTGGTAAACCGGACACAAAGAATTCACGATCACGTTCGACGATCTCCTTAGAAGGACTTAACGGGGTCAACTCCACCTTCCGAGTTAGAACGAATATGAAACAATTGGTAAACTGGATTTAAAGAGTTAACTATCACATTGACCGATCTCCTTTTAAAGACTAAACGTGGTCAACTCTCCTTTTCGAGTTACAACTAAGTGGAAACACTTTCTAATCCGGACTCAAAGAGTCCACTATAACGTTCACCGATCTTCTTTTAAGGAGTTAACATGATCAACTCACCATTCTGAGTTTGAACCAAGTCGAAACATTTTGTAAACTGAAATCAAATATTTATTTATCATGTTCACTGATCTTATTTGAAGGACTTAATGTATCAACTCTATAGTGTATGTTGGAACCAAGTCGAAACACTTGTTAAACCGGACGCAAAGCCTTCAAAAACACGTTCAATGATCTCCTTTGAAGAACATAACATCAAAAACTCTCTATTTATAGTTAGAACCAAGTCGAAAAACATGGTAAACCGGAGTTAATTGTTAAGCATCATGTTTACGATCTTCTTTGAAGGATTTAACACGGGATCAACTCTCTAGTTTGATTTAGAGCAAAGACGAAACACTTGGTAAACCGGACACAAAGAATTCACGATCACGTTCGACGATCTCCTTAGAAGTTCTTAACGTGGTCAACTCCACCTTCCGAGTTAGAACGAATATGAAACAGTTGGTAAACTGGAATTATAGAGTTAACTATCACATTGACTGATCTCCCTTTAAAGACTAAACGTGTCCAATTCTCCTTTTCGAGTTACAACTAAGTGGAAACACTTTCTAATCCGGACTCAAAGAGTCCAATACAACGTTCACCGATCTTCTTTTATGGAGTTAACATGATCAACTCACCATTCTGAGTTTGAACCAAGTCGAAACATTTGGTAAACTGAACTCAAACATTTATTTATCATGTTCACTGATCTCATTTGAAGGACTTAATGTATCAACTCTCTAGTCTATGTTAGAACCAAGTCGAAACACTTGTTAAACTAGACTCAAAGCCTTCACAAACATGTTCGCTGATTTCTTTTAAAGAACATAACATCATCAACTTTCCATTTAGAGTTAGAACCAAGTCGAAAAACATGGTAAACTGGAGTTAAATTGTTAAGCATCATGTTTACGATCTTCTTTGAAGGATTTAACACGGTGTAACACCCTAAATGATTTAATTAAGAAATTGATTAAATTGTTTAAAGTGTTGCACTTTTTAATTATATTAAATTATAATATAATAATTATAATATAGTATTTTATTTAATTGAAGGGAGTGGTATTGGAAATACCGGGACTGCAAGTATTGGCCCAGGAGCCCAAGCCCAATGACTTAGGCTCCTTGGAGTGATGCATTTCGCATCATTTTGCAAAAGAAAGAAAGAAGCGAATAGAGAGAAGAGAGAAAGGAGAGGAGAACGGCGCGCAAACCCTAGGGAGAAGAGAGAAGAGCATCGCACAAAGCAAGGAGAGGGAGAAGAAGGTCCTAGTTGCTGTGGTTAATGTACGTGACTTGGTGAGAAGAAATTTCTACGGTTAATTTAAGGTAAGGGGAGTCTCACTCTATAATAGAGAGTATAATAGGATGTATGTCAATTATAGAGTCTCTAGTGTTGTTAATTGAGATTGAATTTGATGATTGTATGTTTGATTTTGATGGATTGAATTGAATTGAGTAGGAAAATCGATTTAGGGCTTTAAATTGGGGGTTTTATGTTCTTAGTTTGGCTTTGATGCATGATTGAGTGCTATGATGTGAAATTGAATGTGTTAGCATGATTATAAATTGTATTTGAGTAGTGTATGATGATCAGAATTGAAATGATTTGAGAATTGGGGGTTTTTGGGTCTTGGGGCGCCAATGTGATAGGGATTTGGCGCCCTGTGTACTGTTCACGTGCAGAAAAATGTGTGGTTCTGAGTTGTTTCTGCCAGGGCGCCACATTGCTGGGAAAATGGCGCCCGGGCATTTATTCATGTGCCGGAATGTGTTCTTTGCCGCAGTGTGTGTGTTCGCCAGTAGCGCCAAGTTGCCGGAAAATGGCGCCTCGTGCAATCGCTGCGTCTTTGTGTGTGTGTGCGATGTGGGCGCCAAATGCCGCCTCAGTGGTGCCCAGATGGCGCCGTGTCACCAGAGTGCTGGCGTGTGTGTGTGTGTTGCTGTCTGGGGCGCCACATTGCTGGGAAAAGGGCGCCCAGTGCACTGTTTTGAGAGTTCTGAGCATATTTTACCGTGCCAATTTTTGTATTCACCTGCCCAAAAACAATTTTAAACACTTTGGCTAGAGTAGTTTTAGTTTTGCAAGTGTCAGTTGAGGGTTGTGCTGGTGGGTGATTCTGTGGCGCTATAAGGGTGCGCCTATGGGGTGGGTTAAGTGAAATTTAGAGTTCTAGGCATATTTTACCGTGCCATTTTTTGTATTTACCTGCCCAAAAACAATTTCAAACATTTTGGCTCGAGTGGTTTTCTTTTTGCATGTGTTGTTTGTGTTGTGCCAAGTGTAGGGTGCCAAACAAAGCAGTCTTGCCAAGGCGCCAGTAAAGCGCTTGTGTTCGAGATCGTGGTCTCACCGTGTCTTAGTTTGTGTCTAGGATCGTGTTGCCAGCGCGCGTTGACTAGAAAAGTGGCGCCCAGTGGGTGTGTTGCTGTGGGCGCCAAATTGCCGAAGTTTCGGCGCTCGTGCCGTGTTGCATGTGGTGGCACCGAATCGTGGGAAAAATGGCGCCTAGTGCTGCCTTGTGCCTAAGTGTGTGCTGTTTTGGTCCCTAGGTGACAGTTTGGTCCCTAGGTGACTGTTTGGTCCTAAGGGTGTGGTTTTGGTCCTAAAGTGTGAATTAGGTCCCTGAGCGAGGTTTAGTCCTCTAGTTGTGGTTAGTCCTTAGGACTTGATTGTGTTGAGTTAATCACAGAGGTGATTGATGATGGGCCATGGGGCCAGGCCATGGGGGCCAGAGTCATGGGGACTCAATTTGTCGATGAGAATGATGAGTAGTGGGCTGCGGTCTTGGTGTATAAATGATTGTGAGTGATGTGTGTGTTCATGAGTCACATGCATACATTCGGCTGCGGTCGCGACGATATATTGTAAAGGCTGCGGTCTGGTGTTTTATTTCGGCTGCGGTCGTAGAGTATAATGATTAATGATGAGGCTGCGGTCTGATGAGAATGGTACCACATGCATCGTGCATTGCATTACATCCATGCTCATAAATGATATAGAATGGACTGTGATGATTGTGATTGATTGACTTCTGTAAATCTGATATACTGCTTATTATAATTTCTATTATGTAGTTCGAGACTCGCCCTTTTTGTTGTTGTTTACCACAGGTAGCCATGAGTGAGGGCTTTCTACCTTCACTATTCCCCGAGTCGGTCTGCTCTGATAGGTAGCACCTAGGGGACGGGTTATAGACTCTAGTTTGATTTGTTTTGCTCACTGTTGAGCCTTTATATGTAATGTGTACTGTTTTGAGACTGATGAGCACTCATTTTGAGATGTAGCTTGTTTTCCGCTGCGTAACATGAGATATATTTCCACGTGTTTTATGGTGTTACGTATTTGATTATATTTATGAGTTGAATTGCCTGTTTAAGTGTTTTAAGAGATAAGTGTAGCATTCCAATTGAGAAATAAATTTTTATATACTCTGATTTTTGATTTAAATAACTGGGTAGAATTGGGGTGTTACATTAGTGGTATCAGAGCAAAAGTTCGGTCTGTCCGGCCAAGTGTGTCTGTCTGTTGTCATATTGTGTATGACCGTTAGGTATCTTAAATTAGTTCTGAATGATTGTTTATGCTGCAGTGCTAGGTTGAGATGGCCGTAAGAGTTGATGTGCGCTTCTACGAGGCTTTGCAAGCCATAGCACAGTTATGGGGACTCGCAGAATCATCGAGACTCCATGATGCCGCAACATTCGAGAGAGAACCTCCTACCTTCAAGTGGGGAGGTACAACCCGAGATGGTGCAATCGCTTGGTGAAGGAGATTGAGAGGATCTTTCCGGTGATTAGTTGCAATGATGAGCGTAGAAAGTCGTATGGTACGCACACTCTATCCGGAAGAGGCGATGACCGTGGTTGGAGACCGGTGAGAGGTTGGGCTGCGCATGAGGAGGTTACTTGGCCGTGTGTTTGAAGGGAATTCTTGAGGAAGTACTTTCAGGAGGATGTCAGAGGGAAGAAAGAACTGGAGTTTCTTGAGCTGAGGCAGGGGAGTATGTCTGCTTTTCGAGTATGCCGCCAGTTCACCGAAGTCAAGCTAAGTTCTATCCCCATTATGCTGAGGCTGGTGCTGAATTCTCAAAATGCATTAAATTTGAGAATGGACTGAGAGCTGATATCAAACAGGCTATAGGGTATCAGAAGATTAGAGTATTTGCTGACTTGGTTGACTGCTGCAGGATTTATGAGGAGGACAGCAATGCCCGCTCTAGAGTCATGAGAGACCAGAGGGGTAAATTCCAAAACAGGGGTAAACAGAGGTATGCTGGTAATAATAGGTATGCTGGTGGTAGCAGGTCTGTTGATGGTAAGAGGTCTGCTGAGGGCAAGAAGCCAAGTGGGGGAGATGCTCCTACTGATATTGTGTGCTTCAAGTGTGGCGAGTCGGGTCACAAGAGTTTTGAGTGCAAGGTAAGAGTATGCTTCAAGTGTGGGAAGGATGGTCACATGGCATCCGAGTGTGATCGTAAGGAAGCTGTGTGTTTCAACTGTGGTGAAGCAGGTCATTTTAGCTCCAAGTGCACTAAACCAAAGAAGGAGAGGTCCACTGGGAGAATATTTGCGCTGGCAGGTTCAGAGGGACCCAATGAGATTAGAGGTACTTGCTTTATTTATGGTACACCTTTAGTTGCTATTGTTGACACGGGTGCTACGCACTCCTTTATTGCTTCTGTTTGTGCTGAGAAGTTGAATTTAGTATTGTCTACTATGGAGAGGGGGATGGTTATCGACACTCCGGCTGGGGCGGTCCAGAACTACTTCTCTAATGTGTGCTAGGTGTCCTCTATCGGTCTTGGCAGAGATTTTCTCGGTTGATCTTATCTGCTTGCCTTTGGGTGGGTTGGATGTGATTCGGGTATGGATCGTTAGTAGATAACCATGTACACATCAATCGTTTCAACAAGTTCATAGCTTCCTTCCTCCGTAAGAGGAAGAATGCATTTCTCGTCTCATTGACCATTTTCGTGGGGTAATGAAAGAGGGTGGCCAGCTGTTTGCTTTAATGGCGTCTATGTCTGCTGAGAACCAAGCTGTAGTTGATAGGTTGCAGGTAGTGTGTGAGTTCCCTGAGGTGTTTCCAGATGAGATTCCAAGTGTGCCACAGAGAGGGAAGTTGAGTTTGGGATTGAGCTTGGCTCGTACTAGGCACGTGTCATGGCACTGCGCCGTCTGGGATGTCACTTCCGAGTTATCGAGAGTGAAGAAGCGATTGGAAGAGTTGCTTGAGAAAAAGTTTGTGAGGCCTAGTGTGTCACCATGGGGAGCTCCAGTTTTGTTGGTTAAGAAGAAGGATGGGAGTATGCGTCTGTGTGTGGATTACAGGCAACTGAACAAGGTAACTATCAAGAATAAGTATCCTCTTCCGAGGATTGATGACCTGATGGATCAGCTGGTGGGAGCTAAGGTTTTTAGCAAAATTGACTTGAGGGCTGGGTATCACCAGATTAAGGTAAGGGATGAGGATATCCGTAAGAGCTGCTCGAACGCAGGTATGGGCATTATGAGTACTCTGTAATGCCGTTTGGTGTCACCAATGCACCAGGGGTGTTTATGGAGTACATGAACCGGATCTTCCATAACTACTTGGATCGGTTTGTGGTTGTTTTTATTGATGATATCCTAGTGTACTCTAAGTCTGAGGAGGAGCATGCAGAACATCTGAGATTGGTGCTAGAGGTGCTGAAAGAAAAGAAGTTGTATGCCAAGTTGTCAAAGTGTGAGTTCTGGTTGCGTGAGGTGAGCTTCTTGGGTCACATTATTTCTAGTGATGGTATAGCTGTAGACCCAGCTAAGGTTGATGCAGTGTTGCAGTGGGAGAGCCCAAAGTCTGTGACCGAGATCAGAAGTTTCTTGGGGTTGGCTGGTTACTACAGGAGGTTTATTGAAGGGTTCTCTAAGTTAGCCCTTCCATTGACTCAATTGACCTGTAAGGGAAGAGCCTTTGTGTGGGATGCAAAATGTGAAGAGAGCTTCCAAGAGTTGAAGAGAAGGTTGACAACATCTCCAGTGTTAGTGTTGCCTGTGCCGGATCAACCTTTTGTTGTGTACTGTGATGCTTCCAAGATGGGGTTGGGAGGTGTATTGATGCAGGATGGGAAGGTAGTTGCTTATGCGTCCAGACAGTTGAGGACACATGAGAAGAACTATCCGACTCATGATTTGGAGTTGGCTGCCATTGTTTTTGTGCTTAAGATCTGGAGGCACTATTTGTATGGTACCAGGTTCGAGGTGTTCAGTGATCACAAGAGTCTGAGGTACCTGTTTGACCAGAAGGAGCTGAATATGAGGCGAGGCGTTGGTTAGAGCTCTTTGAAAGATTATGATTTCGGCTTGAACTATCACCCTGCAAAGCTAATGTCGTGGCTAATGCTTTAAGCTCAAGACTTTACATATGTCACTATGATGGTGAGGAATTGGAGTTGATTGAGCAATTCGTGATTTGAGTCCAGTTTGTGAAATGACACCCTGCAGTGTCAGATTGGGTATGCTGAGGATTGGGAATGACTTCTTGGTTAGTGTCAGAGATGCCCGAAGTTGGATGTGAAACTGGTTGATTTGTTGGTAGCTGGTGATCAGGAAGTGGATGGGGATTACAAGTTGGATTCCCAAGGGGTGTTGAGATTCAGGGACAGAATTTGTGTTCCTGATGATGCTGAGTTGAAGAAAATGATACTTGAGGAGAGCCATAGGAGCAAGTTAAGCGTTCATCCGGGTGCTACTAAAATGTATCATGATCTGAAGAAACTGTTTTGGTGGCCTGGTATGAAGAGGGATGTAGCATAATTTGTATATGCATGTTTGACTTGCCAGAAGTCAAAGATTGAGCACCAGAAGCCTGCGGGGTTGATGCAACCTTTGGAGATTCCGGAATGGAAGTGGGACAGCATTTCCATGGACTTTGTGACTGGGTTGCCAAACACTGTGAGAGGGTTTGACACTATTTGGGTGGTTGTAGATAGGCTGACCAAGTCTGCTCATTTTATTCCTATCAACATCACCTATCCTGTGCCAAAGTTGGCTAGTATTTATATTCAGGTGATTGTGAAGCTACATGGGGTTCCGAAGAGTATTGTATCGGATAGAGACCCGAGGTTTACATCTGAATTCTGGAGGAGCTTGCAGGAGGCATTGGGGTCTAAATTGAGGTTGAGTTCAGCTTATCATCCTCGTGATCGATGGATGGACAGACAGAGAACCATTCGATCCTTGGAGGACCCTTCGAGAGCTTGTGTGTTAGAGTAGGGAGTGTGTGGGATACACATCTCCCACTGATTGAGTTCACCTACAACAACAGCTATCATTCGAGCATAGGGATGGCTCCTTTTGAGGCACTGTATGGGCGTAGGTGTAGGACTCCTTTGTGTTGGCATGAGTCCGGTGAGAGCATTGTGCTTGGACCGGAATTGGTTAGGGAGACTACGGAGAAGGTAAAGATGATCAGGGAGAAAATGAAAGAGTCCCAGAGTCGGCAGAAAAGTTACCATGATAGGAGGAGAAAGGAGTTGGAGTTCCAGGCTGGTGAGCATGTGTTCTTGAGGGTCACGCCTATGACTGGTGTTGGGCGTGCCTTGAAGGCAAAGAAGTTGACTCCTAGATTTATTGGACCGTACCAAATCACTGAGAGGGTGGGAAAGGTTGCTTATAGGGTGGCTCTGCCACCTAATCTTTCGAACTTACACGATGTTTTCCACGTGTCACGCCTTCTAAGTATATTCCGCACTGTCTCATGTGATTCACATGGATGATGTGGAGGTACGTGAGAACCTCACTGTGGAGACTATGCCAGTGAGGATTGATGATAGAGAAGTGAAGGTGCTGAGGGGGAAAGACATTGCCTTAGTCAAGGTAGTGTGGTTGGGAGCTACTGGTGAGAGTATGACTTGGGAGCTGGAGAGCAGGATGCGGGAGTCTTATCCAGAGCTGTTTGACTCAGGTATGAATTTCGAGGGCGAAATTTCCTAAGTGGGGGAGAGTTGTAACACCCTAAATGATTTAATTAAGAAATTGATTAAATTGTTTAAAGTGTTGCACTTTTTAATTATATTAAATTATAATATAATAATTATAATATAGTATTTTATTTAATTGAAGGGAGTGGTATTGGAAATACCGGGACTGCAAGTATTGGCCCAGGAGCCCAAGCCCAATGACTTAGGCTCCTTGGAGTGATGCATTTCGCATCATTTTGCAAAAGAAAGAAAGAAGCGAATAGAGAGAAGAGAGAAAGGAGAGAGAGAGAGAACGGCGCGCAAACCACAGGGAGAAGAGAGAAGAGCATCGCACAAAGCAAGGAGAGGGAGAAGAAGGTCCTAGTTCTTTGTGGTTATTGTAACGTGACTTGGTGAGAAGCAATTTCTATGGTTAATTTAAGGTAAGGGGAGTCTCACTCTATAATAGAGAGTATAATAGGGTGTATGTCAATTATAGAGTCTCTAGTGTTGTTAATTGAGATTGAATTTGATGATTGTATGTTTGATTTTGATGGATTGAATTGAATTGAGTAGGAAAATCGATTTAGGGCTTTAAATTGGGGTTTTATGTTCTTAGTTTGGCTTTGATGCATGATTGAGTGCTATGATGTGAAATTGAATGTGTTAGCATGATTATAAATTGTATTTGAGTAGTGTATGATGATCAGAATTGAAATGATTTGAGAATTGGGGGTTTTTGGGTCTTGGGGCGCCAATGTGCTAGGGATTTGGCGCCCTGTGTACTGTTCACGTGCAGAAAAATGTGTGGTTCTGAGTTGTTTTACGCCAGGCGCCACATTCTTTGGGAAAATGGCGCCCGGGCACCGTTCATGTCTTTGGAATGTGTTCTTTGTGCAGTGTGTTCGCCAGGCGCCAAAGTCTTTGGGAAAATGGCGCCCGCGTGTGCCGCTATGCGTCTTTGGGTGTGTGTGTGTGTCAGTGACAGGTGTAACACCCTAAAGGATTTAATTAAGAAATTGATTAAATTATTTAAAGTGTTACTCTGTCTTTAATTATATTAGATTATAATATAGTGTTTTATAATTTAGCGATTTATTTTTAATTGAAGGGGACGGTAGAATCAATGGGCAAGGGGTGTAAAAAGGGCCCAAGGTGCGCTTGGCCCAACGTACATATACCCAAATTAGGAATTGCTCTCATTTGTGAGAAGAAAGAAAGAAACTTGCGAAGAGAGAAGAGAGAAAGGAAGAGAAAACGGCGCAAAAACCCTAGAGAAGGGAGAGAGCTTGATCGCACCTTGAGAAGGAGAAGAAGAAGGCTCCAGTTGCTGAGGTTTTGTAGGTGACTCTGTGAAAGGGCTTCTCTACGGTGTAAAATAAGGTAAGGGGAGTCTCACTCTATAATAGAGGATATAATGGGTTGTATAGGAGTCATAGAGTTTGATTTGTTGTTATTTGATCGTTAATTGAGTTGTTGTTTGGTGAATTGGAGAAATTGCATGCTAGAAATCGATTTAGGGCTTTAATTTGGGGGTTTTGTGTTCTTGATTGATTTTTGCGCATGATTGAGTGTTGTGGTGTGAAATTGCATGTGTTGTCATGATTATAATTTGTATTTGAGTGATATAATATGACTTGAATGGAAAGAACTTGAGAATTTGGAGTTTTTGATGTATGGGGCGCCAATTGGCTAGGATCTCGCGCCCGTAATCGTGAGCTATGTGATGAGGCTATGGTCTTTGTGTTCTTGCTCCGGGCGCCACTTTGCTGAGGAATTGGCGCCTGGGTTACTGTTCATGTGCTGGAATTGTATCTGTGTGTGCGAGGTGTTCTTGCCGGGCGCCAAGTTCTTTGGAGAAATGGCGCCCAGTGCACTGTTTGAGTGTTGTGAGGGTGTGTTTTTTGCCCGGCGCCGTTTTGCCATAGAATATGGCGCCCGTGCACCCGCGCTCACGTGCACATAAGGGTGTTTGGAGTGGAACTTGATGTTTTATGCATATTTCACCAAGCCAAATTTTGTAATCACCGCCCAAACTTCATTTTAAACACTTTGGCTCGGGTAGTTTTGGTTTTGCACGTGTCATTTGGGAGATGTCCTAGTGAGCAATTCTGTGGGGCTATATGTGTGCGCCTATAGGGTGGGTTAAGTGACACTTTGAGTTCTAGGCATATTTCACCGTGCCATAATTTGTATTTACCTGCCCAAAAACATTTTTAAACATTTTGGCTCGAGCAATTTTCTGTTTTCATGTGCCATTTGAGAGATGTGCTAGTAGGCATTCTTTGTGGCGCTATAAGTGTGCGCCTAGGAGTGTTTTGAGTGGAACTTAGAGTTCTAGGCATATTTCACCGTGCCATATTTTGTATTTACCTGCCCAAAAACATTTTTAAACATTTTGGCTCGAGTGGTTTTCTGTTTTCATGTCTTTGGGTATCTTTGGGCAAAGTGGGCGCCAACAGTCTTGCGCCAGGCGCCTAAAGCGGGCGCCGTGTGTCGAGACCGTGGTTCGAATTGTGTCTTAGTTTGTGTCTCAGCACTTTGCCGCCTGTGGGCGCCCGACATTGCTAGGAAAGTGGCGCCAGTGGTACGTGTTGCTGTGGGGCGTCAGATTGCCGAAGAAGCCGCGCCTAGTGCCGTGTTGCCTGCGGGCGCGTATCGTGGGGAAATTGGCGCCTAGTGCTGCCAAGTGCCTAAGTGTGTGTTGTTTTGGTCCCTAGGTGACAGTTTGGTCCCTAGGTGACTGGCTTGGTCCTAAAATGTGGTTTAGGTCCTTGAGTGAGGTTGAGTCCTCTAGACGAGATTAGTCCTTGGGACTTAATTATGTTGAGTTTGTATCTTGAGATGACCGAGGATGCCATGGGGGCATGGAGGAGGGCTGTGCCATGGGGGCTATAAATGAGATTAAATATGAGGTGAGAAAATAATATATATATATATATATATATATATATATAATGATATTGTAAATGTGTTGTGTTGTATTCATGGAGTCTCATGCATATATTCTTAATTCATGATCATGAGTTTATAAACTGATTGTGAGGCCGGAGGGCCAGAGTCATGAGGACTCAATTTGATAATGAGACTGCCGGAGGGCAAATGGTACCACATGCATAACTACATTGCATACATTCACATGAGCATACAAACGCTAATGAGTGATGATTGGTATGATTGATTGTGCTGTGAACTATGACTGTATATATTGCCTATTATCACTTTTATTATATAGTTCGAGACTCACCCTTTCTGTTGTTGTTTACCACAGGTAGTCATGAGTGAGGGCTTACTACCTTCACTACTCCCGAGCCTGGCCCGCGCTCGACACGTAGCACCTAGGGGTCAGTTATGAACTTTAGTTTGTTTTATTTTGCTCATTGTTGAGCTTATGAGTATTGTTTTGAGACTGCTGAGTACCATTTTTGAGATGTAGTTTATATTCCGCTGCATGATATGAGTTATCCCACGTTTTTGTTATGGTGTTATGTATTGATGCTTTTTATGAGCTGAACCGACATGTTTGAGTGTTTTTATGAGATGAGTGTAACGCTCCATTTAATGAGAAATAATTTTTTTTATACTCTGATTTTTATTATAAATTACCGGGTAGAAATGGGGTGTTACAACAGGGGCGCCAAATGCTGCCCTGTGGTGCCCAGATGGCGCTGTGTCACCGTAGAGCTTGGATGTGTGTGTGTGTGTTGTCGCAGGGCGCCACATTCTTTGGGAAAAGGGCGCCAAAGGCAATCGCTTTTGAGAGTTCTGAGCATATTTTACCGTGCCAATTTTTGTATTCACCTGCCCAAAAACAATTTTAAACACTTTGGCTAGAGTAGTTTTAGTTTTGCAAGTGTCAGTTGAGGGTTGTGCTGGTGGGTGATTCTGTGGCGCTATAAGGGTGCGCCTATGGGGTGGGTTAAGTGAAATTTAGAGTTCTAGGCATATTTTACCGTGCCATTTTTTGTATTTACCTGGCCAAAAACAATTTCAAACATTTTGGCTCGAGTGGTTTTCTTTTTGCATGTGCTGTTTGTGTTGTGCCAAGTGTAGGGCGCCAAACAGTCACGCCCAGTGGCGCCTAGGTGGCGCGTCGTGTTCGAGGCGTGTCTCATGCGTGTCTTAGTTTGTGTCTCAGGACGTGTTGCCTGTGCGGGGCGCAGATTGCTAGAAAAGTGGCGCCCAGATGTTTGTGTTGCTGTGGGGCGCCAAATTGCCGAAGTTCGGCGCTCGTGCCGTGTTGCATGTGGTGGCGCGCGTATCGTGGGAAAAATGGCGCCTAGTCTTTGCCTTGTGCCTAAGTGTGTCTTTGCTTTTGGTCCCTAGGTGACAGTTTGGTCCCTAGGTGACCTGTTTGGTCCTAAGGGTGTGGTTTTGGTCCTAAAGTGTGAATTAGGTCCCCGAGCGAGGTTTAGTCCTCTAGTTGTGGTTAGTCCTTAGGACTTGATTGTGTTGAGTTAGTCACAGAGGTGATTGATGATGGGCCATGGGGGCCAAAGTCATGGGGACTCAATTTGTCGATGAGAATGATGAGTAGTGGGCTGCGGTCTTGGTGTATAAATGATTGTGAGTGATGTGTGTGTTCATGAGTCACATGCATACATTCTACCGCTGATCGCGACGATATATTGTAAAGGCTGCGATCCGTGTTTTATTTCGCCGCGGTCGAGAGTATAATGATTAATGATGAGGTTGCGATCCGATGAGAATGGTACCACATGCATCGTGCATTGCATTACATCCATGCTCATAAATGATATAGAATGGACTGTGATGATTGTGATTGATTGACTTCTGTAAATCTGATATACTGCTTATTATAATTTCTATTATGTAGTTCGAGACTCACCCTTTTGTTGTTGTTTACCACAGGTAGCCATGAGTGAGGGCTTTCTACCTTCACTATTCCCCGAGTCGGTCTGCTCTGATACGTAGCACCTAGGGGACGGGTTATAGACTCTAGTTTGATTTGTTTTGCTCACTGTTGAGCCTTTATATGTAATGTGTACTGTTTTGAGACTGATGAGCACTCATTTTGAGATGTAGCTTGTTTTCCGCTGCGTAACATTAGATATATTTCCACGTGTTTTATGGTGTTACGTATTTGATTATATTTATGAGTTGAATTGCCTGTTTAAGTGTTTTAAGAGATAAGTGTAGCATTCCAATTGAGAAATAAATTTTTATATACTCTGATTTTTGATTTAAATTTTTATATACCAGACTCAAAGCCTTCTCCTTTTTGCGTCGATCTCCCTTCTCTTCTCACTCTCTCAAAACGCAGCTCTCTCAATCTTGCACAAATGAGAGAGTTGCGCCTAGACTCCTAGGGTTTAAGAAGTGGGCTCAGTGCCCACTGGGCCCTCCACGCCAACACCACCCCCATTACTCGCTTCACCTCCTGAATCACACCTCTAATAAATTAGTAATTCAATTAAATAATTTAATTAAATTATTTCCGGGGTGTTACAACTCTCCCCCACTTAGAATTTTTCGTCCTCGAAAACATACCTGATCCAAACAACTCCGGATACGACTCTCGCATCTTATCTTCTAGCTCCCAAGTCAGGCTTTCACCCGTTGCTCCAAACCAAACAACCTTCACCAGATTGATCTTCTTACCTCGGAGGGTTTTCACTTCCCAATCCTCAATTCGTACAGGCACGGTCTCCACGGTGAGATTATCCCGCACCTCTACATCATCTGGTTGAATCACATGAGACGGATCCGGAATATACTTCCAAGTCGCGACACGTGAAACACGCCGTGCAAGTTCGAAGAGTAGTGGCAAGGCCACCCGATATGCAACACTTCCAACTCTTTCCGTAATCTGATACGGTCCAATGAAACGAGGAGTCAACTTCTTCGATTTCAGTGCACGTCCAACACCGGTCATAGGTGTGACCCTTAGGAATACATGGTCACCCGCTTCAAACTCTAAATCCTTCCTCAAGAATTGCCTTCCTCATTTCCTCATCTTCGGGAATACAAATTCTTCCACGATACCTCAACACATTCTGAGCGTCAAACTTGAAGTCCTCGTTCCCAGATTGACCAATCCCACTCATCAGATCAACTAATTTCACATCTAATTTCTGCGCTTCCCGGATACTAGCCACAAAATCATTGTCAATTTTCAGCATACCCAATCTGACGCTCTGAGGGGTAGCTTCACAAACTAAACTCATGTCCCTGAATTGCTCAATCAGCTCAAGTTCTCTAGCCATCAATGACGACATATGCAGAGTCTTCCGACTCAAAGCATCTGCAACCACATTAGCTTTACCCGGATGATAACTCAGCTCAAAATCATAATCCTTCAATAGTTCTAACCACCGGCGCTGTCTCATATTTAACTCCTTCTGATCAAACAGATACCGAAGACTCTTGTGATCACTGAACACCTCAAACCTCGATCCATACAAGTAATGTCTCCATATCTTTAAAGCGAATACCACAAAGCAAAGAAGCTCTAAGTCGTGAGTGGGGTAATTCTTCTCATGAGTTCTCAATTGTCTCGACGCATAGGCGACCACCTTCCCATTCTGCATAAGTACTCCACCCAAACCCATCTTGGAGGCATCACAATAAACTACAAATGGTTCATCCGGATTAAGTAGGGTCAACACTGGAGACGTAGTCAACCTCTTTTTCAGCTCATTGAAACTTTCTTCACATCGGTTATCCCATACAAAAGCCTTGCCCTTGCAAGTTAATTGAGTCAATGGCAGGGCCAACTTCGAGAACCCCTCTATGAATCTCCTATAATATCCAGCTAGCCCCAGAAAACTCCTTATTTCAGTAACTGACTTTGGAGACTCCCACTGCAACACTGCATCAACTTTGGAAGGGTCCACTGCAATCCCTTCACTAGAAATCACATGACCGAGGAAACTGACTGTCTTCAACCAAAACTCACACTTGGACAACTTGGCATATAACTTTCTTAGCTCTTGTAATTTCCAACACCAACCTCAGATGCTCAGCATGCTCTTCTTCTGACTTAGAGTAAATCAGAATGTCATCAATGAAAACCACCACAAACTTGTCCAAGTACGCACGGAAGATTTGGTTCATGTATCCCATGAATACTCCCGGTGCATTAGTCACACCGAAAGGCATTACGGAATACTCATAGTGCCCATATCTTGTCCTAAATGCCGTCTTCTGGACATCTTCATCCTTTACCTTGATCTGATGATAACCAGACCTTAAGTCAATCTTGCTAAATACTTTAGCACCCACCAACTGATCCATCAAATCATCAATTCTTGGCAACGGGTACTTGTTCTTGATTGTAACTTTATTTAACTGTCGATAGTCTACACACAACCTCATACTACCATCTTTCTTTTCATTAGCAAAGACCGAGCTCCCTGTGGTGACACACTCGCCTCACAAACTTCTTTTCCAATAGATCTTCAAGTTGCTTCTTCAATTCTGCTAACTCAGACGCAGACATCCTATATGGTGCCATAGACACCGGCTTAGTGCCAGGAATCAGATCAATAGTAAACTCCACTTCCCTCTCTGGTGGTACATCCGGAATTTCATCAGGGAACACTTCAGAGAACTCGCGCACTACCGGCAATTCATCAATCTTTGCTTGGCTCTCGGCAGACAACGACGCCAACAGAGAAAACAGCTGAACCTCTTCTCTCATCACTCTATGTAGCTGACCCGCAGATAGCAAACTGCACTCCTCTTCAAAGTAATTAAAACTCACGGACCTTTCTCGACAGTTGATATGAACATGGTTGTCAACCAACCAATCCATACCCAGAATGACATCCATTCCACTCAGCGGCAAGCAGATCAAATCAACTAGAAATTCTCTACCATATATAGATACAGGACATTTGGCACAAACAACGGAGGTAGTCACCAACCCTTATTTGGAGTATCGATAACCATCCCCTCAACATATCGCATAATACGAGACTTAATTTCTCAACACATGCAAAGAAGAATAAAACTATGGGTAGCACCAAAGATCAACAATAGCAATAAGAGGAGTATTATTGATGTAGCACGCACCTCGAATCTCATTCACCACATCAGACCCAACTAGAGCTTAATACTTTTCCATATGACTTCTCCTTCTTGGGCTTTGGACACCGAGCATCGACGTGACCACTTTCATCACAATTGAAACATACCCTATCCTTCTTATCACGCTTAGAGCCCGTGACCCTCTTTCCCACACTTGAAACATCTGTTTCGATTCTTGTTTGGGCAATCGGGACTCTTATGGCCCACCTTTCCACACGTGTAACAAGTAACACCTGGCCGCAAAGATCTCCCCACTTCGCTTAGACCCACCAAATGATTTACCAACAAACTTCCTTTGCCCTTACCAAAGGGCACCTCATATGGCTTACCCCCGCTCCAAACTTACTCTTTTGATCTCTCATAAGTCTAGCAC
Source organism: Oxytropis ochrocephala (assembly GCA_020916435.1). Classification (NCBI taxonomy): domain Eukaryota; kingdom Viridiplantae; phylum Streptophyta; class Magnoliopsida; order Fabales; family Fabaceae; genus Oxytropis; species Oxytropis ochrocephala. The sequence goes on from JAJHUT010000036.1 coordinate 74,575, forward strand.
GGGCATTGCATCACCTCAGAGATCCTGCAGAAGAGCCAACCAGACATCGAACACTGCGATCTTCTGATACCCCACAGCCCGCTTGATATCAGCTCTCAATCCATTCTCAAATTTTATGCACTTTGAGAATTCAGCGCCAGCCTCAGAGTAGTGTGGATAGAACTTAGCAAGGTCAGCAAACTTAGCAAAGATACTCTGTGGATCTGTCATACCACCCCGTCATACCAAGGAACTCTATCTCTTCTCGTCCTCCGACATCCTCAGGGAAGTATTTTCTCAGGAACTCCCTCTTGAACACAGCCCAAGTAACCTCCTCTTGAGTAGCCCCTAACCTCTCACTTGTCTCCAACCACCAGTCATCAGCCTCCTCAGATAGAGTATGAGTACCATACCTGACTCTCTGCTCATCATTGCAGCCAATTACTCGTAAGATCCTCTCAATCTCCTTCACCAAACCAATTGCACCATCCGGATTATACCTCCCCTTAAAGGTAGGAGGGTCCTCCCTCTTAAAAGTAGCCAGACTACGGGCCTCAGCATTCTGCTGGGTACCCACAGTCTGCGCTATAGCCTGCAAGGCCTCAAGAAAAGCAGCGTCCATCCTCCTGGCCATATCAACCTAGTACTGCAACAGAAACGAAATTCAGAAACGAGTAACAAAACTCACATGCTACTCAACTTAACGACTCAACCACCGGCCGGACAGACCGAACTGCTCTGATACCACTAATGTAACACCCCTTTTCTACCCCGAAATTATACACATCATTATCAGAGTAATTTCACTTTCAAAAATAATATTTATTTAGTAGAAAAGGAATGCCACTTCACCATCAATTAAAACTCAACATTCGCATCGTCAGAATTCGTGATAATACCCAATCGACAAAATTCTAAACTTCAAAATAGTGAGGTCACAAATGGAAATAAAACAACAAACTCACCATGTCTCTCAAACTCGCATCAAAATATAAACATAATCATAAAATAATTAATCCAACTAATAATAACTCCAAGTACGCTTCTAGGTGTTACTGACGAGAGCGACTCTAAGATCGCCCAATGCCTAAACAAGGAAGGCAATAGGTCCTTCATTCGCGGTTACTGCAGCGCTGCTACAACAGAGCAACATTCCAAGCAGAAGGGGTGAGAATTTCAACAAAACATAATCAAGTGCATAATAGAGAAATGAGAGCAGGCAATCACACAATATTATCATCATCACTACATCGTAATCACGCAACACCAGCTCCAATCACAAACAACAACAATACAAAGTCATGATTATGCATGAAGATGCAACCCCCACCAGGGCATATGCATGATGGTACCATATCATCGCAAAATGGCCAAGCCTAAACATCGCAAAAGTGGCCAAGCCTATACATCATAAAACATCGCAAAATGGCCGAAGCCTATACATCGCAAAACATCGCAAAATGGCCGAAGCCTATACATCGCAAAATAATGCACATGCCATGAGACTCTATGAAACACATGTGCAATTCACCAAAACTCACCTAGAGTGCTCCTCGTCATCGTTATATAACACTCATAGAGTGTATCCTTCGCAAATCATCACAATCATTATACATCATCACTATAATTATACTCATAGAGTATACACATCATCAATCATCACAAGTCATAATTCATCATCATCAAGCAATTACTCATAGAGTACACTCATCTCAAAAACATCGCTATTCATAGTACATCATCATAAACACACATATCCTCATCATCATTCAGTACATATATATACTTCATTTGTCTTTTAGCTTAGTGTGTCATAAAATAGTAGACTGATTGACTATGGGATTACTCGACCAAAGTTACAACTCACCACAGCATTGGCCACTCTGTAAGAATTTATCTCCGAAAATTGGTGGGGTTCACGTGGTAGCCAAACAGAGCAAATACATCAAATGAAAGAAATTCTGACCTTAGTGGTAAACCACAGTCTAGCCATAGTCAATTAGTGTACTAATAATATAACGTTTCATAGTAATTCACTTATATAAACATAGTATCGCAATTTTCATAAAAACAGCACCATTTACTTAGTAAATACAGCAACAATAAACATTTTATTTTGCCTTAAAAATAGAATATTCAGTTAGGCCTCTGAATAAGCTTTCCAACGCATCTTAGAACACCTCAATCGGGTTCCTGCTCAAAAGATATCGGCCAAAAAAAAAGTGACAAAACAGTGAAAAACAAAGTGAGAAAACAGGACTCTCGCCCGGCGAGGTGAGGCGACGCCGAGGCGCCATTGGACGTAAACACACAGCATTCGTGCATTTCTGGCGTGGAGCGCCACTGAAAGCGCAGTGAGGCGCCACCACCGTAATATGTATTGTGCAGAATTTTTGAGAAAAACTCGATTTTTCACCCAAACGATCGCATCCTAATTCATTTCAAACCATTTCGACTTTGAAAATACAGCTTTATTCATCAATTAAATCTGAAATTCATCAAAGGGATTGTCCAAACTAATCAAAGAAATCATTAAAAACTATCAAGGTAAATCATCAAAGGTTCATCAAGATTTACCAAATTCTTCTAATATCAAAAATTCATCAACTACTCAAAACTCATCCATCATTAACGTCACTAAAACAACATCAAAAGCTCTTCAACAATATTAATTCCCACAAAACAATACCATTGATTTCATCGAATATCATCCATATCAATTTCATCAAAAATAATATCATCAATTTCATCAAAAATATCGATTCCCATAAACCCCACAAAACCTACTATATACCCAATTATGTTAGACGTAAACGCTCACCCTTACCTTAAATTTGATATTCCGGTGAACAACGAAGGAGTCACGTACAAAACCCAAAGAACACACGAACGAAGCTTCTCCTTCTCTCTTTGAAGCCGTAGCCACGCTCACTTCTTGATCAATGAGGAAACAACAAAATTGGTATCATGGATTGAAGGCTACAACGTGAGGAAAGGAGAAAACAAAGAATAGAATGTTTAAGAATCCTTACACCGAGAAAACTTGAGAAAATCCTCCTCCTTCTTCTCCTTTTGCGCCGATCTCCTTCTCTTCTCACTCTCTCAAAACGCAGCTCTCTCAATCTTGCACAAATGAGAGAGTTGCGCCTAGACTCCTAGGGTTTAAGAAGTGGGCTCAGTGCCCACTGGGCCCTCCACGCCAACACCACCCCTATTACTCGCTTCACCTCCTGAATCACACCTCTAATAAATTAGTAATTCAATTAAATAATTTAATTAAATTATTTCCGGGTGTTACAACTCTCCCCACTTAGAATTTTTCGCCCTAAAACATACCGATCCAAACAACTCCGGATACGACTCTCGTGATCTTATCTTCTAGCTCCCAAGTCAAGCTTTCACCCGTTGCTCCAAACCAAACAACCTTCACCAGATTGATCTTCTTACCTCGGAGGGTTTTCACTTCCCAATCCTCAATTCGCATGTGCACGGCCTCCACGGTGAGATTATCCCGCACCTCTACATCATCCGGTTGAATCACATGAGACGGATCCGAATATACTTCAAGTCGCGACACGTGAAACACGCCGTGCAAGTTCGAAGAGTAGGTGGCAAGGCCACCCGATATGCAACACTTCCAACTCTTTCCGTAACCGACACGGTCCAATGAAACGAGGAGTCAACTTCTTCGATTTCGATTGCACGCCCAACACCGGCCATAGGTGTGACCCTTAGGAATACATGGTCACCCGCTTCAAACTCTAAATCCTTCCTCAAGAATTGCCTTCCTCATTTCCTCATCTTCGGAATACAAATTCTTCCACGATACCTCAACACATTCGAAAGCGCCAAACTTGAAGTCCTCGCTCCTGCATTGACCAATCCCACTCATCGATCAACTAATTTCACATCTAATTTCTCGCTTCCCTGATACTAGCCACAAAATCATTGTCAATTTTCAAGATACCCAACTGACGCTCCGAGGGGTAGCTTCACAAACTAAACTCATGTCCCCGAATTGCTCAATCACCAAGTTCTCTAGCCATCAATGACGACATATGCAGAGTCTCCGACTCAAAGCATCTGCAACCACATTAGCTTTACCCGGATGATAACTCACCAAAATCATAATCCTTCAATAGTTCTAACCACCGCGCATTGTCTCATATTTAACTCCTTCTGATCAAACAGATACCGAAGACTCTTGTGATCACTGAACACCTCAAACCTCGATCCATACAAGTAATGTCTCCATATCTTTAAAGCGAATACCACAGCAGCAAGCTCTAAGTCGTGAGTGGGGTAATTCTTCTCATGAGTTCTCAATTGTCTCGACGCATAGGCGACCACCTTCCCATTCTGCATAAGTACTCCACCCAAACCCATCTTGGAGGCATCACAATAAACTACAAATGGTTCATCCGGATTAAGTAGGTCAACACCGAGACGTAGTCAACCTCTTTTTCAGCTCATTGAAACTTTCTTCACATCGGTTATCCCATACAAAAGCCTTGCCCTTGCAAGTTAATTGAGTCAATGGCAGAGCCAACTTCGAGAACCCCTCTATGAATCTCCTATAATATCCAGCTAGCCCCAGAAAACTCCTTATTTCAGTAACTGACTTTGGAGACTCCCACTGCAACACTGCATCAACTTTGGAAGGGTCCACTGCAATCCCTTCACTAGAAATCACATGACCGAGGAAACTGACTGTCTTCAACCAAAACTCACACTTGGACAACTTGGCATATAACTTTCGGCTCTTCAGAATTTCCAACACCAACCTCAGATGCTCAGCATGCTCTTCTTCTGACTTAGAGTAAATCAGAATGTCATCAATGAAAACCACCACAAACTTGTCCAAGTACGCACGGAAGATTTGGTTCATGTATCCCATGAATACTCCCGGTGCATTAGTCACACCGAAAGGCATTACGGAATACTCATAGTGCCCATATCTTGTCCTAAATGCCGTCTTCTGGACATCTTCATCCTTTACCTTGATCTGATGATAACCAGACCTTAAGTCAATCTTGCTAAATACTTTAGCACCCACCAACTGATCCATCAAATCATCAATTCTGGCAACGGTACTTGTTCTTGATTGTAACTTTATTTAATCGTCGATAGTCTACACACAACCTCATACTACCATCTTTCTTTTCATTAGCAAAGACCGAGCTCCCTGTGGTGACACACTCGGTCTCACAAACTTCTTTTCCAATAGATCTTCAAGTTGCTTCTTCAATTCTGCTAACTCAGACGCAGACATCCTATATGGTGCCATAGACACCGGCTTAGTGCCAGGAATCAGATCAATAGTAAACTCCACTTCCTCTCTGGTGGTACATCCGGAATTTCATCGTGGAACACTTGAGAGAACTCGCGCACTACTGGCAATTCATCAATCTTTGCTTGGCTCTCGGCAGATAACGACGCCAACAGAGAGAAAACAGTTGAACCTCTTCTCTCATCACTCTATGTAGTGACCCGCAGATAGCAAACTGCACTCCTCTTCAGCGTAATTAAAACTCACGGACCTTTCGGCAGTTGATATGAACATGGTTGTCAACCAACCAATCCATACCTGAATGACATCCATTCCACTCGGCGCAAGCGAGATCAAATCAACTAGAAATTCTCTACCATATATAGATACGGGACATTTGGCACAAACAACGGAGGTAGTCACCGAACCCTTATTTGGAGTATCGATAACCATCCCCTCAACATATCGCATAATACGAGACTTAATTTCTCAACACATGCAAAGAAGAATAAAACTATGGGTAGCACCAAAGATCAACAATAGCAATAAGAGGAGTATTATTGATGTAGCACGCACTCGAATCTCATTCACCACATCGCACTCCCGGCTAGAGCGAATACTTTTCCATATGACTTCTCCTTCTTGGGCCGGACATCGAGCATCGACGTGACCACTTTCATCACAATTGAAACATACCCTATCCTTCTTATCACACAGTTAGGAGCCCCGTGTGACCTCTTTCCCACACTTGAAACATCTGTTCTGATTCTTGTTTGGGCAATCGGGACTCTTATGGCCCACCTTTCCACACGTGTAACAAGTAACACCGGCTGCAGCATCTCCCCCACTTCGCTTAGACCCACCAACAGATTTACCAACAAACTTCCCTTTGCCCTTACCAGCAGGCACCTCATATGGCTTACCCCTGCTCTGAAACTTACTCTTTTGATCTCTCATAAGTCTAGCACGGGCATTGCTATCAGCCTCGTAGATCCTGCAGCAGTCAACCAGATCAGCGAACACTCTGATCTTCTGATACCCCACAGCCTGCTTGATATCAGCTCTCAATCCATTCTCAAATTTTATGCACTTTGAGAATTCAGCGCCAGCCTCAGAGTAGTGTGGATAGAACTTAGCAAGGTCAGCAAACTTAGCAGCATACTCTGTGACTGTCATACCACCCTGCTTCAGCTCAAGGAACTCTATCTCTTTCTGTCCTCTGACATCCTCAGGGAAGTATTTTCTCAGGAACTCCCTCTTGAACACAGCCCAAGTAACCTCCTCTTGAGTAGCCCCTAACCTCTCACTGGTCTCCAACCACCAGTCATCAGCCTCCTCAGATAGAGTATGAGTACCATACCTGACTCTCTGCTCATCATTGCAGCCAATTACTCGGAAGATCCTCTCAATCTCCTTCAGCCAAACCAGTGCACCATCTGGATTATACCTCCCCTTAAAGGTAGGAGGGTCCTCCCTCTTAAAAGTAGCCAGACTACGGGCCTCAAGATTCATTCTGGTACCCACGATCGCGCTTATAACCGCAAGGCCTCAAGAAAAGCAAAGCGCCCATCCTCCTGGCCATATCAACCTAGTACTGCAACAGAAACGAAATTCAGAAACGAGTAACAAAACTCACATGCTACTCAACTTAACGACTCAACCACCGGCCGGACAGACCGAACTGCTCTGATACCACTAATGTAACACCCCTTTTCTACCCCGAAATTATACACATCATTATCAGAGTAATTTCACTTTCAAAAATAATATTTATTTAGTAGAAAAGGAATGCCACTTCACCATCAATTAAAACTCAACATTCGCATCGTCAGAATTCGTGATAATACCCAATCGACAAAATTCTAAACTTCAAAATAGTGAGGTCACAGCGGAAATAAAACAACAGCTCACCATGTCTCTCAAACTCGCATCAAAATATAAACATAATCATAAAATAATTAATCCAACTAATAATAACTCCAAGTACGCCCCCTAGGTGTTACGGTATCAGAGAGCGACTCTAAGACTGCCCAACAGCTAAACAAGGAAGGCAATAGGTCCTTCATTCGCGGTTACTGCAGCTGCTGTTACAACAGAGCAACATTCCAAGCAGAAGGGGTGAGAATTTCAACAAAACATAATCAAGTGCATAATAGAGAAATGAGAGCAGGCAATCACACAATATTATCATCATCACTACATCGTAATCACGCAACACCAGCTCCAATCACAAACAACAACAATACAAAGTCATGATTATGCATGAAGATGCAACCCCCCACCAGGGCATATGCATGATGGTACCATATCATCGCAAAATGGCCGAAGCCTAAACATCGCAAAAGTGGCCGAAGCCTATACATCGCAAAACATCGCAAAATGGCTGAAGCCTATACATCGCAAAACATCGCAAAATGGCCGAAGCCTATACATCGCAAAATAATGCACATACCAAAACTCACCTAGAGTGCTCCTCGTCATCGTTATATAACACTCATAGAGTGTATCCTTCGCAAATCATCACAATCATTATACATCATCACTATAATTATACTCATAGAGTATACACATCATCAATCATCACAAGTCATAATTCATCATCATCAAGCAATTACTCATAGAGTACACTCATCTCAAAAACATCGCTATTCATAGTACATCATCATAAACACACATATCCTCATCATCATTCAGTACATATATATACTTCATTTGTCTTTTAGCTTAGTGTGTCATAAAATAGTAGACTGATTGACTATGGGATTACTCTGGACCAGGTTACAACTCACCACAGGCATTGGCCACTCCAGAAGAATTTATCTCCCGAAAATTGGTGGGGTTCACGTGGTAGCCAAACAGAGCAAATACATCAGCGAAAGAAATTCTGACCTTAGTGGTAAACCACAGTCTAGCCATAGTCAATTAGTGTACTAATAATATAACGTTTCATAGTAATTCACTTATATAAACATAGTATCGCAATTTTCATAAAACAGCACCATTTACTTAGTAAATACAGCAACAATAAACATTTTATTTTGCCTTAAAAATAGAATATTCAGTTAGGCCTCTGAATAAGCTTTCCAACGCATCTTAGAACACCTCAATCGGGTTCCCGGTTCAAAAGATATTCAGTTTTCAAAAACAGTGACAAAACAGTGAAAAACAGTGAGAAACAGGGACTCTCGCCCCGGGCGAGGGTGAGGCGACGCCGAGGCGCCATTGGACGTAAAACACACAGTGCACGTGCATTTCCTGGCGTGGAGCGCCACCGAAGCGCAGTGAGGCGCCAACACCGTAATAGCATGTATTGTGCAGAATTTTCAGAAAAACTCGATTTTTCACCCAAACGATCGCATCCTAATTCATTTCAAACCATTTCTGACTTTGAAAATACAGTTTATTCATCAATTAAATCTGGAAATTCATCAAAGGGATTGTCCGAAACTAATCAAAGAAATCATTAAAAACTATCAAGGTAAATCATCAAAGGTTCATCAAGATTTACCAAATTCTTCTAATATCAAAAATTCATCAACTACTCAAAAACTCATCCATCATTAACGTCACTAAAACAACATCAAAAGCTCTTCAACAATATTAATTCCCACAAAACAATACCATTGATTTCATCAGAATATCATCCATATCAATTTCATCAAAAATAATATCATCAATTTCATCAAAAATATCGATTCCCATAAACCCCACAAAAACCTACTATATACCCAATTATGTTAGACGAAACGCTCACCCTTACCTTAAATTTGGATATTCCGGGTGAACAACGAAGGAGTCACGTACAAAACCCAGCAACACACGAACGGAGCTTCTCCTTCTCTCTTTGAAGCCGTAGCCACGCTCACTTCTTGATCAATGAGGAAACAACAAAATTGGTATCATGGATTGCACAAATGAGAGAGTTGCGCCTAGACTCCTAGGGTTTAAGAAGTGGGCTCAGTGCCCACTGGGCCCTCCACGCCAACACCACCCCCATTACTCGCTTCACCTCCTGAATAACACATATAATTTCTCTTGATTTAATCACACCTCTAATAAATTAGTAATTCAATTAAATAATTTAATTAAATTATTTCCGGGGTGTTACAGTGTATGTTGGAACCAAGTCGAAACACTTGTTAAACCGGACGCAAAGCCTTCAAAAACACGTTCAATGATCTCCTTTGAAGAACATAACATCAAAAACTCTCCATTTAGAGTTAGAACCAAGTCGAAAAACATGGTAAACCGGAGTTAATTGTTAATCATCATGTTTACGATCTTCTTTGAAGGATTTAACACGGGATCAACTCTCTAGTTTGATTTAGAGCAAAGACGAAATACTTGGTAAACCGGACACAAAGAATTCACGATCACGTTCGACGATCCCTTTAGAAAGACTTAACGTGGTCAACTCCACCTTCCGAGTTAGAACAGATATGAAAAAGTTGTTAAACTGGAATTAAAGAGTTAACTATCACATTGACCGATCTCCCTTTAAAGACTAAACGTGTCCAACTCTCCTTTCCGAGTTACAACTAAGTGGAAACACTTTCTAATCCGGACTCAAAGAGTCCAATACAACGTTCACCGATCTTCTTTTAAAGAGTTAACATGATCAACTCACCATTCTGAGTTTGAACCAAGTCGAAACATTTGGTAAATCGAATTCAAATATTTATTTATCATGTTCACTGATCTCATTTGCAGGACTTAATGTATCAACTCTCTAGTCTATGTTAGAACCAAGTCGAAACACTTGTTAAACCAGACTCAAAGCCTTCACAAACACGTTCACTGATTTCTTTTGAAGAACATAACATCATCAACTCTCCATTTAGAGTTAGAACCAAGTCGAAAAACATGGTAAACTAGAGTTAAATTGTTAAGCATCATGTTTACGATCTTCTTTGAAGGATTTAACACGGGATCAACTCTCTAGTTTGATTTAGAGCAAAGACGAAACACTTGGTAAACCGGACACAAAGAATTCATGATCACGTTCGTTGATTTCCTTAGAAGTTCTTAACGTGGTCAACTCCACCTTCCGAGTTAGAACGAATATGAAACAGTTGGTAAACTGGAATTAAAGAGTTAACTATCACATTGACTGATCTCCCCTTAAAGACTAAACGTCGTCAACTCTCCTTTTCGAGTTACAACTAAGTGGAAACACTTTCTAATCTGGACTCAAAGATTCCACTATAACGATCACCGATCTTCTTTTAAGCAGTTAACATGATCAACTCACCATTCTGAGTTTGAACCAAGTCGAAACATTTGGTAAACCAAACTAAAATATTTATTTATCATGTTCACTGATCTCATTTGAAGGAATTAATGTATCAACTCTCTAGTCTATGTTAGAACCAAGTCGAAACACTTGTTAAACCAGACTCAAAGTCTTCACAAACACGTTCACGATTTCTTTTGAAGAACATAACATCATCAACTCTCCATTTAGAGTTAGAACCAAGTCGAAAAACATGGTAAACTGGAGTTAAATTGTTAAGCATCATGTTTACGATCTTCTTTGAAGGATTTAACACGGGATCAACTCTCTAGTTTGATTTAGAGCAAAGACGAAACACTTGGTAAGTCGAACACAAAGAATTCACATTCTCCTTTGAAAGACTAAACGTGGTCAACTCTCCTTTCCGAGTTACAACTAAGTGGAAACACTTTCTAATCCTGACTTAAAGAGTCCACTATAACGTTCCCCGATCTTCTTTTAAGGAGTTAACATGATCAACTCACTATTCTGAGTTTGAACCAAGTCGAACATTTGGTAAACTGAAATCAAATATTTATTTATGATGTTCACTGATCTTATTTGAAGGACTTAATGTATCAACTCTATAGTGTATGTTGGAACCAAGTCGAAACACTTGTTAAACCGGACGCAAAGCCTTCAAAAACACGTTCAATGATCTCCTTTGAAGAACATAACATCAAAAACTCTCCATTTAGAGTTAGAACCAAGTCGAAAAACATGGTAAACCGGAGTTAATCGTTAAGCATCATGTTTACGATCTTCTTTGAAGGATTTAACACGGGATCAACTCTCTAGTTTGATTTAGAGCAAAGACGAAATACTTGGTAAACCGGACACAAAGAATTCACGATCACGTTCGACGATCTCTTTAGAAAGACTTAACGTGGTCAACTCCACCTTCCGAGTTAGAACGAATATGAAGCAGTTGATAAGTTGGAATTAAAGAGTTAACTATCACATTGACTGATCTCCCTTTAAAGACTAAACGTGGTCAACTCTCCTTTTCGAGTTACAACTAAGTGGAAACACTTTCTAATCCGGACTCAAAGATTCCACTATAACGTTCACCGATCTTCTTTTAAGCAGTTAACATGATCAACTCACCATTCTGAATTTGAACCAAATCGAAACATTTGGTAAACCAAACTAAAATATTTATTTATCATGTTCACTGATCTCATTTGAAGGAATTAATGTATCAACTCTCTAGTCTATGTTAGAACCAAGTCGAAACACTTGTTAAACCAGACTCAAAGCCTTCACAAACATGTTCGTTGATTTCTTTTGAAGAACATAACATCATCAACTCTCCATTTAGAGTTAGAACCAAGTCGAAAAACATGGTAAACTGGAGTTAAATTGTTAAGCATCATGTTTACGATCTTCTTTGAAGGATTTAACACGGGATCAACTCTCTAGTTTTATTTAGAGCAAAGACGAAACACTTGGTAAACCGAACACAAAGAGTTCACGATCACGTTCGACGATCTCCTTAGAAGGACTTAACGGGGTCAACTCCACCTTCCGAGTTAGAACGAATATGAAACAATTGGTAAACTGGAATCAAAGAGTTAACTATCACATTGACCGATCTCCCTTTAAAGACTAAACGTGGTCAACTCTCCTTTTCGAGTTACAACTAAGTGGAAACACTTTCTAATCCGGACTCAAAGAGTCCACTATAACATTCACCGATCTTCTTTTAAGGAGTTAACAGGATCAACTCACCATTCTGAGTTTGAACCAAGTCGAAACATTTGGTAAACTGAACTCAAATATTTATTTATCATGTTCACTGATCTCATTTGAAGGGCTTAATGTATCAACTCTCTACTCTATGTTAGAACCAAGTCGAAACACTTTTTAAACCAGACTCAAAGCCTTCACTAACATGTTCGCTGATTTCTTTTGAAGAACATAACATCAACAACTCTCCACTTAGAGTTAGAACGAAGTCGAAAAACATTGTAAACCAGAGATAAATAGTTCAGCATCATGTTTGCGATCTTCTTTGAAGAATTTAACACGGGATCATCTATCTAGTTTGACTTAGAGCAAAGACAAAACACTTGGTAAAACGGACACAAAGAATTCACATTCTCCTTTGAAAGACTAAACGTGGTCAACTCTCCTTTCCGAGTTACAACTAAGTGGAAACAGTTTCTAATCCGGACTCAAAGAGTCCACTATAACGTTCCCCGATCTTCTTATAAGGAGTTAACATGATCAACTCACCATTCTGAGTTTGAACCAAGTCGAACATTTGGTAAACTGAAATCAAATATTTATTTATCATGTTCACTGATCTTATTTGAAGGACTTAATGTATCAACTCTATAGTGTATGTTGGAACCAAGTCGAAACACTTGTTAAATCGAACGCAAAGCCTTCAAAAACACGTTCAATGATCTCCTTTGAAGAACATAACATCAAAAACTCTCCATTTAGAGTTAGAACCAAGTCGAAAAACATGGTAAACCGGAGTTAATTGTTAATCATCAAGTTTACGATCTTCTTTGAAGGATTTAACACGGGATCAACTCTCTAGTTTGATTTAGAGCAAAGACGAAATACTTGGTAAACCGGACACAAAGAATTCACGATCACGTTCGACGATCTCTTTAGAAAGACTTAACATGGTCAACTCCACCTTCCGAGTTAGAACAGATATGAAAAAGTTGTTAAACTGGAATTAAAGAGTTAACTATCACATTGACCGATCTCCCTTTAAAAACTAAACGTGTCCAACTCTCCTTTCCGAGTTACAACTAAGTGGAAACACTTTCTAATCCGGACTCAAAGAGTCCAATACAACGTTCACTGATCTTCTTTTAAAGAGTTAACATGATCAACTCACCATTCTGTGTTTGAACCAAGTCGAAACATTTGGTAAATCGAATTCAAATATTTATTTATCATGTTCACTGATCTCATTTGCAGGACTTAATGTATCAACTCTCTAGTCTATGTTAGAACCAAGTCGAAACACTTGTTAAACCAGACTCAAAGCCTTCACAAACACGTTCACTGATTTCTTTTGAAGAACATAACATCATCAACTCTCCATTTAGAGTTAGAACCAAGTCGAAAAACATGGTAAACTAGGGTTAAATTGTTAAGCATCATGTTTACGATCTTCTTTGAAGGATTTAACACGGGATCAACTCTCTAGTTTGATTTAGAGCAAAGACGAAATACTTGGTAAACCGGACACAAAGAATTCACGATCACGTTCGACGATCTCTTTAGAAAGACTTAACGTGGTCAACTCCACCTTCCGAGTTAGAACAGATATGAAAAAGTTGTTAAACTTGAATTAAAGAGTTAACTATCACATTGACCGATCTCCCTTTAAAGACTAAACGTGTCCAACTCTCCTTTCCGAGTTACAACTAAGTGGAAACACTTTCTAATCCGGACTCAAAGAGTCCAATACAACGTTCACCGATCTTCTTTTAAAGAGTTAACATGATCAACTCACCATTCTGAGTTTGAACCAAGTCGAAACATTTGGTAAACCGAATTCAAATATTTATTTATCATGTTCACTGATCTCATTTGAAGGGCTTAATGTATCAACTCTCTACTCTATGTTAGAACCAAGTCGAAACACTTTTTAAACCAGACTCAAAGCCTTCACTAACATGTTCGCTGATTTCTTTTGAAGAACATAACATCAACAACTCTCCATTTAGAGTTAGAACGAAGTCGAAAAACATTGTAAACCAGAGATAAATAGTTCAGCATCATGTTTGCGATCTTCTTTGAAGAATTTAACACGGGATCATCTATCTAGTTTGACTTAGAGCAAAGACAAAACACTTGGTAAAACGGACACAAAGAATTCACATTCTCCTTTGAAAGACTAAACGTGGTCAACTCTCCTTTCCGAGTTACAACTAAGTGGAAACAGTTTCTAATCCGGACTCAAAGAGTCCACTATAACGTTCCCCGATCTTCTTATAAGGAGTTAACATGATCAACTCACCATTCGAGTTTGAACCAAGTCTAACATTTGGTAAATCAAATCAAATATTTATTTATCATGTTCATCGATCTTATTTGAAGGACTTAATGTATCAACTCTATAGTGTATGTTGGAACCAAGTCGAAACACTTGTTAAATCGAACGCAAAGCCTTCAAAAACACGTTCAATGATCTCCTTTGAAGAACATAACATCAAAAACTCTCCATTTAGAGTTAGAACCAAGTCGAAAAACATGGTAAACCGGAGTTAATTGTTAATCATCAAGTTTACGATCTTCTTTGAAGGATTTAACACGGGATCAACTCTCTAGTTTGATTTAGAGCAAAGACGAAATACTTGGTAAACCGGACACAAAGAATTCACGATCACGTTCGACGATCTCTTTAGAAAGACTTAACATGGTCAACTCCACCTTCCGAGTTAGAACAGATATGAAAAAGTTGTTAAACTGGAATTAAAGAGTTAACTATCACATTGACCGATCTCCCTTTAAAAACTAAACGTGTCCAACTCTCCTTTCCGAGTTACAACTAAGTGGAAACACTTTCTAATCCGGACTCAAAGAGTCCAATACAACGCGTTCACCGATCTTCTTTAAAGAGTTAACATGATCAACTCACCATTCTGAGTTTGAACCAAGTCGAAACATTTGGTAAATCGAATTCAAATATTTATTTATCATGTTCACTGATCTCATTTGCAGGACTTAATGTATCAACTCTCTAGTCTATGTTAGAACCAAGTCGAAACACTTGTTAAACCAGACTCAAAGCCTTCACAAACACGTTCACTGATTTCTTTTGAAGAACATAACATCATCAACTCTCCATTTAGAGTTAGAACCAAGTCGAAAAACATGGTAAACTGGAGTTAAATTGTTAAGCATCATGTTTACGATCTTCTTTGAAGGATTTAACACGGGATCAACTCTCTAGTTTGATTTAGAGCAAAGACGAAACACTTGGTAAGTCGAACACAAAGAATTCACATTCTCCTTTGAAAGACTAAACGTGGTCAACTCTCCTTTCCGAGTTACAACTAAGTGGAAACACTTTCTAATCCTGACTCAAAGAGTCCACTATAACGTTCCCCGATCTTCTTTTAAGGAGTTAACATGATCAACTCACTATTCTGAGTTTGAACCAAGTCGAACATTTGGTAAACTGAAATCAAATATTTATTTATGATGTTCACTGATCTTATTTGAAGGACTTAATGTATCAACTCTATAGTGTATGTTGGAACCAAGTCGAAACACTTGTTAAACGGACGCAAAGCCTTCAAAAACACGCTCAATGATCTCCTTTGAAGAACATAACATCAAAACTCTCCATTTAGAGTTAGAACCAAGTCGAAAAACATGGTAAACCGGAGTTAATCGTTAAGCATCATGTTTACGATCTTCTTTGAAGGATTTAACACGGGATCAACTCTCTAGTTTGATTTAGAGCAAAGACGAAATACTTGGTAAACCGGACACAAAGAATTCATGATCACGTTCGACGATCTCTTTAGAAAGACTTAACGTGGTCAACTCCACCCTCCGAGTTAGAACAGATATGAAAAAGTTGTTAAACTGGAATTAAAGAGTTAACTATCACATTGACCGATCTCCCTTTAAAGACTAAACGTGTCCAACTCTCCTTTCCGAGTTACAACTAAGTGGAAACACTTTCTAATCCGGACTCAAAGAGTCCAATACAACGTTCACCGATCTTCTTTTAAAGAGTTAACATGATCAACTCACCATTCTGAGTTTGAACCAAGTCGAAAAATTTGGAAAACCGACTTAAAATATTTATTTATCATGTTCACTGATCTCATTTGAAGGACTTAATGTATCAACTCTCTAGTCTATGTTAGAACCAAGTCGAAACACTTGTTAAACCAGACTCAAAGCCTTCACAAACACGTTCGCTGATTTCTTTTGAAGAACATAACATCATCAACTCTCCATTTAGAGTTAGAACCAAGTCGAAAAACATGGTAAACTGGAGTTAAATTGTTAAGCATCATGTTTACGATCTTCTTTGAAGGATTTAACACGGGATCAACTCTCTAGTTTGATTTAGAGCAAAGACGAAACACTTGGTAAACCGGACACAAAGAATTCACGATCACGTTCGACGATCTCCTTAGAAGTTCTTAACGTGGTCAACTCCACCTTCCGAGTTAGAACGAATATGAAGCAGTTGGTAAGTTGGAATTAAAGAGTTAACTATCACATTGACTGATCTCCCTTTAAAGACTAAACGTGGTCAACTCTCCTTTTCGAGTTACAACTAAGTGGAAACACTTTCTAATCCGGACTCAAAGATTCCACTATAACGTTCACCGATCTTCTTTTAAGCAGTTAACATGATCAACTCACCATTCTGAATTTGAACCAAATCGAAACATTTGGTAAACCAAACTAAAATATTTATTTATCATGTTCACTGATCTCATTTGAAAGAATTAATGTATCAACTCTCTAGTCTATGTTAGAACCAAGTCGAAACACTTGTTAAACCAGACTCAAAGCCTTCACAAACATGTTCGTTGATTTCTTTTGAAGAACATAACATCATCAACTCTCCATTTAGAGTTAGAACCAAGTCGAAAAACATGGTAAACTGTAGTTAAATTGTTAAGCATCATGTTTACGATCTTCTTTGAAGGATTTAACACGGGATCAACTCTCTAGTTTTATTTAGAGCAAAGACGAAACACTTGGTAAACCGAACACAAAGAGTTCACGATCACGTTCGACGATCTCCTTAGAAGGACTTAACGGGGTCAACTCCACCTTCCGAGTTAGAACGAATATGAAACAATTGGTAAACTGGAATCAAAGAGTTAACTATCACATTGACCGATCTCCCTTTAAAGACTAAACGTGGTCAACTCTCTTTTTCGAGTTACAACTAAGTGGAAACACTTTCTAATCCGGACTCAAAGAGTCCACTATAACATTCACCGATCTTCTTTTAAGGAGTTAACAGGATCAACTCACCATTCTGAGTTTGAACCAAGTCGAAACATTTGGTAAACCGAACTCAAATATTTATTTATCATGTTCATCGATCTCATTTGAAGGGCTTAATGTATCAACTCTCTACTCTATGTTAGAACCAAGTCGAAACACTTTTAAACCGGACTCAAAGCCTTCACTAACATGTTCGCTGATTTCTTTTGAAGAACATAACATCATCAACTCTCCATTTAGAGTTAGAACGAAGTCGAAAAACATTGTAAACCAGAGATAAATAGTTCAGCATCATGTTTGCGATCTTCTTTGAAGAATTTAACACGGGATCATCTATCTAGTTTGACTTAGAGCAAAGACAAAACACTTGGTAAAACGGACACAAAGAATTCACATTCTCCTTTGAAAGACTAAACGTGGTCAACTCTCCTTTCCGAAAGTTACAACTAAGTGGAAACAGCTTTCTAATCCGGACTCAAAGAGTCCACTATAACGTTCCCCGATCTTCTTATAAGGAGTTAACATGATCAACTCACCATTCTGAGTTTGAACCAAGTCGAACATTTGGTAAATCGAAATCAAATATTTATTTATCATGTTCATCGATCTTATTTGAAGGACTTAATGTATCAACTCTATAGTGTATGTTGGAACCAAGTCGAAACACTTGTTAAACCGAACGCAAGCCTTCAAAAACACGTTCAATGATCTCCTTTGAAGAACATAACATCAAAACTCTCCATTTAGAGTTAGAACCAAGTCGAAAAACATGGTAAACCGGAGTTAATTGTTAATCATCAAGTTTACGATCTTCTTTGAAGGATTTAACACGGATCAACTCTCTAGTTTGATTTAGAGCAAAGACGAAATACTTGGTAAACCGGACACAAAGAATTCACGATCACGCTCGACGATCTCTTTAGAAAGACTTAACGTGGTCAACTCCACCTTCCGAAAGTTAGAACAGATATGAAAAAGTTGTTAAACCGAATTAAAGAGTTAACTATCACATTGACCGATCTCCTTTAAAACTAAACGTGTCCAACTCTCCTTTCCGAGTTACAACTAAGTGGAAACACTTTCTAATCCGGACTCAAAGAGTCCAATACAACGTTCACCGATCTTCTCTTTAAAGAGTTAACATGATCAACTCACCATTTCGAGTTTGAACCAAGTCGAAACATTTGGTAAATCGAATTCAAATATTTATTTATCATGTTCATCGATCTCATTTGAAGGACTTAATGTATCAACTCTCTAGTCTATGTTAGAACCAAGTCGAAACACTTGTTAAACTGCACTCAAAGCCTTCACAAACACGTTCACTGATTTCTTTTGAAGAACATAACATCATCAACTCTCCATTTAGAGTTAGAACCAAGTCGAAAAACATGGTAAACTAGAGTTAAATTGTTAAGCATCATGTTTACGATCTTCTTTGAAGGATTTAACACGGGATCAACTCTCTAGTTTGATTTAGAGCAAAGATTTAAATACTTGGTAAACCGGACACAAAGAATTCACGATCACGTTCGACGATCTCTTTAGAAAGACTTAACGTGGTCAACTCCACCTTCCGAGTTAGAACAGATATGAAAAAGTTGTTAAACTTGAATTAAAGAGTTAACTATCACATTGACCGATCTCCCTTTAAAGACTAAACGTGTCCAACTCTCTCT
This sequence comes from Oxytropis ochrocephala, assembly GCA_020916435.1. NCBI lineage: Eukaryota > Viridiplantae > Streptophyta > Magnoliopsida > Fabales > Fabaceae > Oxytropis > Oxytropis ochrocephala. The sequence goes on from JAJHUT010000036.1 coordinate 93,734, forward strand.
TTTCGAAAGTTACAACTAAGTGGAAACACTTTCTAATCCGGACTCAAAGAGTCCAATACAACGTTCACCGATCTTCTTTTAAAGAGTTAACATGATCAACTCACCATTCTGAGTTTGAACCAAGTCGAAACATTTGGTAAACCGAATTCAAATATTTATTTATCATGTTCACTGATCTCATTTGAAGGACTTAATGTATCAACTCTCTAGTATATGTTAGAACCAAGTCGAAACACTTGTTAAACCAGACTCAAAGCCTTCACAAACACGTTCGCTGATTTCTTTTGAAGAACATAACATCATCAACTCTCCATTTAGAGTTAGAACCAAGTCGAAAAACATGGTAAACTAGAGTTAAATTGTTAAGCATCATGTTTACGATCTTCTTTGAAGGATTTAACACGGGATCAACTCTCTAGTTTGATTTAGAGCAAAGACGAAACACTTGGTAAACCGGACACAAAGAATTCACGATCACGTTCGACGATCTCCTTAGAAGTTCTTAACGTGGTCAACTCCACCTTCCGAGTTAGAACGAATATGAAACAGTTGGTAAACTGGAATTAAAAAGTTAAATATCACATTGACTGATCTCCCTTTAAAGACTAAACGTGGTCAACTCTCCTTTTCGAGTTACGACTAAGTGGAAACACTTTCTAATCCAGACTCAAAGATTCCACTATAACGTTCACCGATCTTCTTTTAAGCAGTTAACATGATCAACTCACCATTCTGAGTTTGAACCAAGTCGAAACATTTGGTAAACCAAACTAAAATATTTATTTATCATGTTCACTGATCTCATTTGAAGGAATTAATGTATCAACTCTCTAGTCTATGTTAGAACCAAGTCGAAACACTTGTTAAACCAGACTCAAAGCCTTCACAAACACATTCGCTGATTTCTTTTGACATAACATCATCAACTCTCCATATAGAGTTAGAACCAAGTCGAAAAACATGGTAAACTAGAGTTAAATTGTTAAGCATCATGTTTACGATCTTCTTTGAAGGATTTAACACGGGATCAACTCTCTAGTTTGATTTATAGCAAAGACGAAACACTTGGTAAACCTGACACAAAGAATTCACGATCACGTTCGACGATCTCCTTAGAAGGACTTAATGGGGTCAACTCCACCTTCCGAGTTAGAACGAATATGAAACAATTGGTAAACTGGAATTAAAGAGTTAACTATCACATTGACCGATCTCCCTTTAAAGACTAAACGTGGTCAACTCTCCTTTTCGAGTTACAACTAAGTGGAAACACTTTCTAATCCGGACTCAAAGAGTCCACTATAACATTCACCGATCTTCTTTTAAGGAGTTAACATGATCAACTCACCATTCTGAGTTTGAACCAAGTCGAAACATTTGGTAAACTGAACTCAAATATTTATTTATCATGTTCCCTGATCTCATTTGAAGGGCTTAATGTATCAACTCTCTACTCTATGTTAGAACCAAGTCGAAACACTTTTTAAACCAGATTCAAAGCCTTCACAAACACGTTCGCTGATTTCTTTTGAAGAACATAACATCATCAACTCTCCATTTAGAGTTAGAACGAAGTCGAAAAACATTGTAAACCAGAGTTAAATAGTTCAGCATCATGTTTGCGATCTTCTTTGAAGAATTTAACACAGGATCATCTATCTAGTTTGACTTAGAGCAAAGACGAAACACTTGGTAAAACGGACACAAAGAATTCACGTTCTCCTTTGAAAGACTAAACGTGGTCAACTCTCCTTTCCGAGTTACAACTAAGTGGAAACACTTTCTAATCCGGACTCAAAGAGTCCACTATAACGTTCCCCGATCTTCTTTTAAGGAGTTAACATGATCAACTCACCATTCTGAGTTTGAACCAAGTCGAAACATTTGGTAAACCAAATCAAATATTTATTTATCATGTTCACTGATCTTATTTGAAGGACTTAATGTATCAACTCTATAGTGTATGTTGGAACCAAGTCGAAACACTTGTTAAACCGGACGCAAAGCCTTCAAAAACACGTTCAATGATCTCCTTTGAAGAACATAACATCAACAACTCTCCATTTAGAGTTAGAACCAAGTCGAAAAACATGGTAAACCGGAGTTAATCGTTAAGCATCATGTTTACGATCTTCTTTGAAGGATTTAACACGGGATCAACTCTCTAGTTTGATTTAGAGCAAAGACGAAATACTTGGTAAACCGGACACAAAGAATTTACGATCACGTTCGACGATCTCGTTAGAAAGACTTAACGTGGTCAACTCCACCTTCCGAGTTAGAACAGATATGAAAAAGTTGTTAAACTGAAATTAATGAGTTAACTATCACATTGACCGATCTCCCTTTAAAGACTAAACGTGTCCTACTCTCCTTTCCGAGTTACAACTAAGTGGAAACACTTTCTAATCCGGACTCAAAGAGTCCAATACAACGTTCACCGATCTTCTTTTAAGGAGTTAACATGATCAACTCACCATTCTGAGTTTGAACCAAGTCGAAAAATTTGGAAAACCGACTTAAAATATTTATTTATCATGTTCACTGATCTCATTTGAAGGACTTAATGTATCAACTCTCTAGTCTATGTTAGAACCAAGTCGAAACACTTGTTAAACCAGACTCAAAGCCTTCACAAACACGTTCGCTGATTTCTTTTGAAGAACATAACATCATCAACTCTCCATTTAGAGTTAGAACCAAGTCGAAAAACATGGTAAACTGGAGTTAAATTGTTAAGCATCATGTTTACGATCTTCTTTGAAGGATTTAACACGGGATCAACTCTCTAGTTTGATTTAGAGCAAAGACGAAACACTTGGTAAACCGGACACAAAGAATTCACGATCACGTTCGACGATCTCCTTAGAATGACTTAACGGGGTCAACTCCACCTTCCGAGTTAGAACGAATATGAAACAATTGGTAAACTGGAATTAAAGAGTTAACTATCACATTGACAGATCTCCCTTTAAAGACTAAACGTGGTCAACTCTCCTTTTCGAGTTACAACTAAGTGGAAACACTTTCTAATCCGGACTCAAAGAGTCCACTATAACATTCACCGATCTTCTTTTAAGGAGTTAACGATCAACTCACCATTCTGAGTTTGAACCAAGTCGAAACATTTGGTAAACTGAACTCAAATATTTATTTATCATGTTCACTGATCTCATTTGAAGGGCTTAATGTATCCACTCTCTACTCTATGTTAGAACCAAGTCGAAACACTTTTTAAACCAGACTCAAAGCCTTCACAAACACGTTCGCTGATTTCTTTTGAAGAACATAACATCATCAACTCTCCATTTAGAGTTAGAACGAAGTCGAAAAACATTGTAAACAAGAGTTAAATAGTTCAGCATCATGTTTGCGATCTTCTTTGAAGAATTTAACACGGGATCATCTATCTAGTTTGATTTAGAGAAAAGACGAAACACTTGGTAAACGGACACAAAGAATTCACGATCCGCTTGGACGATCTCCTTAGAAGGACTTAACGTGGTCAACTCCACCTTCCGAAAGTTAGAACGAATATGAACCAGCTTGGTAAACCGGAATTAAAGAGTTAACTATCACATTGACCGATCTCCTTTGAAAGACTAAACGTGGTCAACTCTCCTTTCCGAGTTACAACTAAGTGGAAACACTTTCTAATCCGGACTCAAAGAGTCCACTATAACGTTCCCCGATCTTCTTTTAAGGAGTTAACATGATCAACTCACCATTCTGAGTTTGAACCAAATCGAAACATTTGGTAAACTGAAATCAAATATTTATTTATCATGTTCACTGATCTTATTTGAAGGACTTAATGTATCAACTCTATAGTGTATGTTGGAACCAAGTCGAAACACTTGTTAAACCGGACGCAAAGCCTTCAAAAACACGTTCAATGATCTCCTTTGAAGAACATAACATCAAAAACTCTCCATTTAGAGTTAGAACCAAGTCGAAAAACATGGTAAACCGGAGTTAATCGTTAAGCATCATGTTTACGATCTTCTTTGAAGGATTTAACACGGGATCAACTCTCTAGTTTGATTTAGAGCAAAGACGAAATACTTGGTAAACCGGACACAAAGAATTTACGATCACGTTCGACGATCTCTTTAGAAAGACTTAACGTGGTCAACTCCACCTTCCGAGTTAGAACAGATATGAAAAAGTTGTTAAACTGAAATTAAAGAGTTAACTATCACATTGACCGATCCCTTTAAAGACTAAACGTGTCCAACTCTCCTTTCCGAGTTACAACTAAGTGGAAACACTTTCTAATCCGGACTCAAAGAGTCCAATACAACGTTCACCGATCTTCTTTTAAGGACTTAACATGATCAACTCACCATTCTGAGTTTGAACCAAGTCGCAAAAATTTGGAAAACCGAACTCAAATATTTATTTATCATGTTCACTGATCTCATTTGAAGGACTTAATGTATCAACTCTCTAGTCTATGTTAGAACCAAGTCGAAACACTTGTTAAACCAGACTCAAAGCCTTCACAAACACGTTCGCTGATTTCTTTTGAAGAACATAACATCATCAACTCTCCATTTAGAGTTAGAACCAAGTCGAAAAACATGGTAAACTGGAGTTAAATTGTTAAGCATCATGTTTACGATCTTCTTTGAAGGATTTAACACGGGATCAACTCTCTAGTTTGATTTAGAGCAAAGACGAAACACTTGGTAAACCGGACACAAAGAATTCACGATCACGTTCGACGATCTCCTTAGAATGACTTAACGGGGTCAACTCCACCTTCCGAGTTAGAACGAATATGAAACAATTGGTAAACTGGAATTAAAGAGTTAACTATCACATTGACCGATCTCCCTTTAAAGACTAAACGTGGTCAACTCTCCTTTTCGAGTTACAACTAAGTGGAAACACTTTCTAATCCGGACTCAAAGAGTCCACTATAACATTCACCGATCTTCTTTTAAGGAGTTAACATGATCAACTCACCATTCTGAGTTTGAACCAAGTCGAAACATTTGGTAAACCGAACTCAAATATTTATTTATCATGTTCATCGATCTCATTTGAAGGACTTAATGTATCAACTCTCTCTCTATATGTTAGAACCAAGTCTAAAACACTTGTTAAACCGGACTCAAAGCCTTCACAAACACGTTCACTGATTTCTTTTGAAGAACATAACATCATCAACTCTCCATTTAGAGTTAGAACGAAGTCGAAAAACATGGTAAACCGGAGTTAAATTGTTAGCATCATGTTTACGATCTTTGAATGATTTAACACGGATCAACTTCTAGTTTGATTTAGAGCAAAGACACTTTAAACTGGACACAAAGAATTCACGATCATCTATCTCTTAGAAGTTCTTTGGTCAACTCCACCTTCCGAAAGTTAGAAAAGAATATGAAACACTTGGTTAAAATCTGGAATTAAAGAGTTAACTATCACATTGACCGATCTCCTTTAAAGACTAAACGTGGTCAACTCTCCTTTTCGAGTTACAACTAAGTGGAAACACTTTCTAATCCGACTCAAAGAGTCCACTATAACGTTCACCGATCTTCTTTTAAGGAGTTAACATGATCAACTCACCATTCTGAGTTTGAACCAAGTCGAAACATTTGGTAAACCGAACTCAAATATTTATTTATCATGTTCACTGATCTCATTTGAAGGACTTAATGTATCAACTCTCTAGTCTATGTTAGAACCAAGTCAAACACTTGTTAAACGGACTCAAAGCCTTCACAAACACGTTCAATGATTTCTTTTGAAGAACATAACATCATCAACTCTCCATTTAGAGTTAGAACCAAGTCGAAAAACATGGTAAACTGGAGTTAAATTGTTAAGCATCATGTTTACGATCTTCTTTGAAGGATTTAACACGGGATCAACTCTCTAGTTTGATTTAGAGCAAAGACGAAACACTTGGTAAACCTGACACAAAGAATTCACGATCACGCTCGACGATCTCCTTAGAAAGACTTAACGTGGTCAACTCCACCTTCCGAGTTAGAACGAATATGAAAAAGTTGTTAAACCGAAATTAAAGAGTTAACTATCACATTGACCGATCTCCCTTTAAAGACTAAACGTGGTCAACTCTCCTTTTCGAAAGTTACAACTAAGTGGAAACACTTTCTAATCCGGACTCAAAGAGTCCACTATAACATTCACCGATCTTCTTTTAAGGAGTTAACATGATCAACTCACCATTCTCGAGTTTGAACCAAGTCAAACATTTGGAAAACCGACTTAAAATATTTATTTATCATGTTCATCGATCTCATTTGAAGGACTTAATGTATCAACTCTCTAGTCTATGTTAGAACCAAGTCGAAACACTTGTTAAACCTGCACTCAAAGCCTTCACAAACACGTTCACGATTTCTTTTAAAGAACATAACATCATCAACTCTCCATTTAGAGTTAGAACCAAGTCGAAAAACATGGTAAACTGGAGTTAAATTGTTAAGCATCATGTTTTGCGATCTTCTTTGAAAGACTAAACGTGGTCAACTCTCCTTTCCGAAAAGTTACAACTAAGTGGAAACACTTTCTAATCCGACTCAAAGAGTCCACTATAACGCTCACCGATCTTCTTTTAAGGAGTTAACATGATCAACTCACCATTCTCGAGTTTGAACCAAGTCGAAACATTTGGTAAACCGAAATCAAATATTTATTTATCATGTTCATCGATCTTATTTGAAGGACTTAATGTATCAACTCTATAGTGTATGTTGGAACCAAGTCGAAACACTTGTTAAACTGACGCAGAGCCTTCAAAAACACGCTCAATGATCTCCTTTGAAGAACATAACATCAAAAACTCTCCATTTAGAGTTAGAACCAAGTTTAAAAACATGGTAAACCGGAGTTAATTGTTAAGCATCATGTTTACGATCTTCTTTGAAGGATTTAACACGGATCAACTCTCTAGTTTGATTTAGAGCAAAGACAAAATACTTGTAAAACTGACACAAAGAATTCACGATCACGCTCGACGATCTCTTTAGAAAGACTTAACGTGGTCAACTCCACCTTCCGAAAGTTAGAACGAATATGAAAAAAGTTGTTAAATTGGAATTAAAGAGTTAACTATCACATTGACCGATCTCCTTTAAAGACTAAACGTGGTCAACTCTCCTTTCCGAAAGTTACAACTAAGTGGAAACACTTTCTAATCCCGACTCAAAGAGTCCACTATAACGCTCACCGATCTTCTTTTAAGGAGTTAACATGATCAACTCACCATTCGAGTTTGAACCAAGTCGAAACATTTGGTAAATTGAACTCAAACATTTATTTATCATGTTCATCGATCTCATTTGAAGGACTTAATGTATCAATTCTCTAGTCTATGTTAGAACCAAGTCTAAAACACTTGTTAAAACTGCACTCAAAGCCTTCACAAACACGTCACGATTTCTTTTAAAGAACATAACATCATCAACTTTCCATTTAGAGTTAGAACCAAGTCTAAAAACATGGTAAACGGAGTTAAATTGTTAAGCATCATGTTTACGATCATCTTTGAAGGATTTAACACGGGATCAACTCTCTAGTTTGATTTAGAGCAAAGACGAAACACTTGGTAAACCGGACACAAAGAATTCACGATCACGCTCGACGATCTCCTTAGAAGGACTTAACGTGGTCAACTCCATCTTCCGAGTTAGAACGAATATGAAACAGCTTGGTAAACCGGAATTAAAGAGTTAACTATCACATCGACCGATCTCCCTTTAAAGACTAAACGTGGTCAACTCTCCTTATCGAGTTACAACTAAGTGGAAACACTTCTAATCCCGACTCAAAGAGTCCACTATAACATTCACCGATCTTCTTTTAAGGAGTTAACATGATCAACTCACCATTCTCGAGTTTGAACCAAGTCAAAACATTTGGTAAACCAAACTCATATTTATTTATCATGTTCATCGATCTCATTTGAAGGGCTTAATATATCAACTCTCTAGTCTATGTTAGAACCAAGTCGAAACACTTTTAAAACTGCACTCAAAGCCTTCACAAACACGTCATTTCTTTTGAAGAATTATCAACTCTCCATTTAGAGTTAGAACGAAGTTTAAAAACATTGTAAACGTGAGTTAAATAGTTCTTCTTTGAAGAATTTAACAGATCATGTTTGCGATCTTCTTTGAAAGACTAAACGTGGTCAACTCTCCTTTCCGAAAGTTACAACTAAGTGGAAACACTTTCTAATCCGGACTCAAAGAGTCCACTATAACGCTTCACCGATCTTCTTTAAGGAGTTAACATGATCAACTCACCATTTCGAGTTTGAACAAAGTCTAAAACATTTGGTAAACCGAAATCAAATATTTATTTATCATGTTCATCGATCTTATTTGAAGGACTTAATGTATCAACTCTATAGTGTATGTTGGAACCAAGTCGAAACACTTGTTAAACCGACGCAGAGCCTTCAAAAACACGCTCAATGATCTCCTTTGAAGAACATAACATCAAAAACTCTCCATTTAGAGTTAGAACCAAGTCGAAAAACATGGTAAACCGGAGTTAATTGTTAAGCATCATGTTTACGATCTTCTTTGAAGGATTTAACACGGATCAACTCTCTAGTTTGATTTAGAGCAAAGACAAAATACTTGGTAAACCGGACACAAAGAATTCACGATCACGCTCGACGATCTCTTTAGAAAGACTTAACGTGGTCAACTCCACCTTCCGAGTTAGAACAGATATGAAAAAGTTGTTAAATTGGAATTAAAGAGTTAACTATCACATCGATCGATCTCCCTTTAAAGACTAAACGTGTCCAACTCTCCTTTCCGAAAGTTACAACTAAGTGGAAACACTTTCTAATCCGGACTCAAAGAGTCCAATACAACGCTCACCGATCTTCTTTAAGGAGTTAACATTATCAACTCACCATTCGAAGTTTGAACCAAGTCGAAACATTTGGTAAACCGAACTCAAATATTTATTTATCATGTTCATCGATCTCATTTGAAGGACTTAATGTATCAACTCTCTAGTCTATGTTAGAACCAAGTCGAAACACTTGTTAAACTGCACTCAAAGCCTTCACAAACACGTCACGATTTCTTTTGAAGAACATAATATCATCAACTCTCCATTTAGAGTAAGAACCAAGTCGAAAAACATGGTAAACTAGAGTTAAATTGTTAAGCATCATGTTTACGATCTTCTTTGAAGGATTTAACACGGATCAACTCTCTAGTTTGATTTGAGCAAAGACGAAACACTTGGTAAACCGGACACAAAGAATTCACGATCACGCTCGACGATCTCTTTGAAGTTCTTAACGTGGTCAACTCCACCTTCCGAGTTAGAACGAATATGAAACAGTTGGTAAACCGAATTAAAGAGTTAACTATCACATTGACCGATCTCCTTTAAAGACTAAACGTGGTCAACTCTCCTTTTCGAAAGTTACAACTAAGTGGAAACACTTTCTAATCCGACTCAAAGAGTCCACTATAACGCTCACCGATCTTCTTTTAAGCAAGCTTAACATGATCAACTCACCATTCCGAGTTTGAACTAAGTCGAAACATTTGGTAAACCAAACTAAAATATTTATTTATCATGTTCATCGATCTCATTTGAAGGACTTAATGTATCAACTCTCTAGTCTATGTTAGAACCAAGTCGAAACACTTGTTAAAACTGCACTCAAAGCCTTCACAAACACGTTCACGATTTTTTTGAAGAACATAACATCATCAACTCTCCATTTAGAGTTAGAACCAAGTTTAAAAACATAGTAAACTGGAGTTAAATTGTTAAGCATCATGTTTACGATCTTCTTTGAAGGATTTAACGGGATCAACTCTCTAGTTTGATTTAGAGCAAAGACGACACACTTGGTAAACCTGGACACAAAGAATTCACGATCACGCTCGACGATCTCCTTAGAAGGACTTAAAGTGGTCAACTCCACCTTCCGAAAGTTAGAACGAATATGAAACAGCTTGGTAAACCTGGAATTAAAGAGTTAACTATCACATTGACCGATCTCCTTTAAAGACTAAACGTGGTCAACTCTCCTTTTCGAAAGTTACAACTAAGTGGAAACACTTTCTAATCCGACTCAAAGAGTCCACTATAACATTCACCGATCTTCTTTTTAAGGAGTTAACATGATCAACTCACCATTCCGAGTTTGAACCAAGTCAAAACATTTGGTAAACCGAACTCAAACATTTATTTATCATGTTCAATCGATCTCATTTGAAGGACTTAATGTATCAACTCTCTAGTCTATTTTAGAACCAAGTCGAAACACTTGTTAAACTGCACTCAAAGCCATCACAAACACGTCACGATTTCTTTTAAAGAACATAACATCATCAATTTTCCATTTAGAGTTAGAACCAAGTCGAAAAACATGGTAAACTAGAGTTAAATTGTTAAGCATCATGTTTACGATCTTCTTTGAAGGATTTAACACGGATCAACTCTCTAGTTTGATTTAGAGCAAAGACGAAACACTTGGTAAACCGGACACAAAGAATTCACGATCACGCTCGACGATCTCCTTAGAAGTTCTTAACGTGGTCAACTCCACCTTCCGAGTTAGAACGAATATGAAACAGCTTGGTAAACCGGAATTAAAGAGTTAACTATCACATTGATCGATCTCCCTTTAAAGACTAAACGTGGTCAACTCTCCTTTTCGAAAGTTACAACTAAGTGGAAACACTTTCTAATCCGACTCAAAGAGTCCACTATAACGCTCACCGATCTTCTTTAAGCTAGCTTAACATGATCAACTCACCATTCCGAGTTTGATCCAAGTCAAAACATTTGGTAAACCAAACTAAAATATTTATTTATCATGTTCATCGATCTCATTTGAAGGACTTAATGTATCAACTCTCTAGTCTATGTTAGAACCAAGTCGAAACACTTGTTAAAACTGCACTCAAAGCCTTCACAAACATGTTCACGATTTCTTTTGAAGAACATAACATCATCAACTCTCCATTTAGAGTTAGAACCAAGTCGAAAAACATGGTAAACTCGGAGTTAAATTGTTAAGCATCATGTTTACGATCTTCTTTGAAGGATTTAACACGGATCAACTCTCTAGTTTGATTGAGAGCAAAGACGACACACTTGGTAAATCTGACACAAAGAATTCACGATCACGCTCGACGATCGCCTTAGAAGGACTTAACGTGGTCAACTCCACCTTCCGAAAGTTAGAACGAATATGAAACAATTGGTAAACCGGAATTAAAGAGTTAACTATCACATTGACCGATCTCCTTTAAAGACTAAACGTTGTCAACTCTCTTTTTCGAGTTACAACTAAGTGGAAACACTTTCTAATCCTGACTCAAAGAGTCCACTATAACATTCACCGATCTTCTTTTAAGGAGTTAACATGATCAACTCACCATTCCGAGTTTGAACCAAGTCAAAACATTTGGTAAATTGAACTCAAACATTTATTTATCATGTTCACCGATCTCATTTGAAGGACTTAATGTATCAATTCTCTAGTCTATGTTAGAACCAAGTCGAAACACTTGTTAAACTGCACTCAAAGCCTTCACAAACACATTCATTGATTTCTTTTAAAGAACATAACATCATCAACTTTCCATTTAGAGTTAGAACCAAGTCGAAAAACATGTTAAACCGAGTTAAATTGTTAAGCATCATGTTTACGATCATCTTTGAAGGATTTAACACGGGATCAACTCTCTAGTTTGATTTAGAGCAAAGACGAAACACTTGGTAAACCGGACACAAAGAATTCACGATCACGCTCGACGATCTCCTTAGAAGGACTTAACGTGGTCAACTCCATCTTCCGAGTTAGAACGAATATGAAACGGTTTGGTAAACCGGAATTAAAGAGTTAACTATCACATTGACCGATCTCCCTTTAAAGACTAAACGTGGTCAACTCTCCTTATCGAGTTACAACTAAGTGGAAACACTTTCTAATCCGGACTCAAAGAGTCCACTATAACATTCACCGATCTTCTTTTAAGGAGTTAACATGATCAACTCACCATTTCGAGTTTGAACCAAGTCAAACATTTGCTAAACCGAACTCACATATTTATTTATCATGTTCATCGATCTCATTTGAAGGGCTTAATGTATCAACTCTCTAGTCTATGTTAGAACCAAGTCGAAACACTTTTTTAAACTGCACTCAAAGCCTTCACAAACACGCGTTCACGATTTCTTTTGAAGAATTATCAACTCTCCATTTAGAGTTAGAACTAAGTCGAAAAACATTGTAAAACGAGTTAAATAGTTCAAGATCATGTTTGCGATCTTCTTTGAAGAATTTAACACGGATCATCTATCTAGTTTGACTTACAAAGAAAGACTTAAACACTTGGTAAAACGGACAAAAAGAATTCACGATCTCCTTTGAAAGACTAAACGTGGTCAACTCTCCTTTCCGAAAGTTACAACTAAGTGGAAACACTTTCTAATCCGACTCAAAGAGTCCACTATAACGCTCACCGATCTTCTTTAAGGAGTTAACATGATCAACTCACCATTCTCGAGTTTGAACCAAGTCGAAACATTTGGTAAACCAAATCAAATATTTATTTATCATGTTCATCGATCTTATTTGAAGGACTTAATGTATCAACTCTATAGTGTATGTTGGAACCAAGTCGAAACACTTGTTAAACCTGACGCAGAGCCTTCAAAAACACGCTCAATGATCTCCTTTGAAGAACATAACATCAAAAACTCTCCATTTAGAGTTAGAACCAAGTCGAAAAACATGACAAACCGAGTTAATTGTTAAGCATCATGTTTACGATCTTCTTTGAAGGATTTAACACGGGATCAACTCTCTAGTTTGATTTAGAGCAAAGACAAAATACTTGGTAAAACTGACACAAAGAATTCACGATCACGCTCTCGACGATCTCTTTAGAAAGACTTAACGTGGTCAACACCACCTTCCGAGTTAGAACAGATATGAAAAAGTTGTTAAACTGGAATTAAAGAGTTAACTATCACATTGACCGATCTCCCTTTAAAGACTAAACGTGTCCAACTCTCCTTTCCGAGTTACAACTAAGTGGAAACACTTTCTAATCCGGACTCAAAGAGTCCAATACAACGTTCACCGATCTTCTTTTAAGGAGTTAACATTATCAACTCACCATTCTGAGTTTGAACCAAGTCGAAACATTTGGTAAACCGAACTCAAATATTTATTTATCATGTTCACTGATCTCATTTGAAGGACTTAATGTATCAACTCTCTAGTCTATGTTAGAACCAAGTCGAAACACTTGTTAAACTGCACTCAAAGCCTTCACAAACACACGTCGCTGATTTCTTTTGAAGAACATAACATCATCAACTCTCCATTTAGAGTAAGAACCAAGTCTAAAAACATGGTAAACTAGAGTTAAATTGTTAAGCATCATGTTTACGATCTTCTTTGAAGGATTTAACACGGGATCAACTCTCTAGTTTGATTTCGAGCAAAGACTTAAACACTTGGTAAACCTGGACATAAAGAATTCACGATCACGCTCGACGATCTCCCTTGAAGTTCTTAACGTGGTCAACTCCACCTTCCGAAAGTTAGAACGAATATGAAACAGCTTGGTAAACCGGAATTAAAGAGGTAACTATCACATTGACTCGATCTCCTTTAAAGACTAAACGTGGTCAACTCTCCTTTTCGAGTTACAACTAAGTGGAAACACTTTTCTAATCCGACTCAAAGAGTCCACTATAACGCTCACCGATCTTCTTTTAAGGAGTTAACATGATCAACTCACCATTCTCGAGTTTTAACTAAGTCGTAAACATTTGGTAAACCAAACTAAAATATTTATTTATCATGTTCATCGATCTCATTTGAAGGACTTAATGTATCAACTCTCTAGTCTATGTTAGAACCAAGTCGAAACACTTTTAAAACTGCACTCAAAGCCTTCACAAACACGCTCACTGATTTTTTGAAGAACATAACATCATCAACTCTCCATTTAGAGTTAGAACCAAGTCGAAAAACATAGTAAACAGGAGTTAAATTGTTAAGCATCATGTTTACGATCTTCTTTGAAGGATTTAACACGGGATCAACTCTCTAGTTTGATTTAGAGCAAAGACGACACACTTGGTAAACCGGACACAAAGAATTCACGATCACGCTCGACGATCTCCTTAGAAGGACTTAACGTGGTCAACTCCACCTTCCGAGTTAGAACGAATATGAAACAATTGGTAAACCGGAATTAAAGAGTTAACTATCACATTGACCGATCTCCCTTTAAAGACTAAACGTGTCCAACTCTCCTCCTTTCGAGTTACAACTAAGTGGAAACACTTTCTAATCCGACTCAAAGAGTCCAATATAACATTCACCGATCTTCTTTAAGGAGTTAACATGATCAACTCACCATTCGAAGTTTGAACCAAGTCGAAACATTTGGTAAACCGAACTCAAATATTTATTTATCATGTTCATCGATCTCATTTGAAGGACTTAATGTATCAACTCTCTAGTCTATGTTAGAACCAAGTCGAAACACTTGTTAAACTGCACTCAAAGCCTTCACAAACACGTCACGATTTCTTTTAAAGAACATAACATCATCAACTTTCCATTTAGAGTTAGAACCAAGTTTAAAAACATGTTAAACTAGAGTTAAATTGTTAAGCATCATGTTTACGATCATCTTTGAAGGATTTAACACGGGATCAACTCTCTAGTTTGATTTAGAGCAAAGACGTAAACACTTGGTAAACCTGACACAAAGAATTCACGATCACGCTCGACGATCTCCTTAGAAGGACTTAACGTGGTCAACTCCATCTCCGAAAGTTAGAACGAATATGAAACAAAGTTGGTAAACCGGAATTAAAGAGTTAACTATCACATTGACCGATCTCCCTTTAAAGACTAAACGTGGTCAACTCTCCTTATCGAAAGTTACAACTAAGTGGAAACACTTTCTAATCCTGACTCAAAGAGTCCACTATAACATTCACCGATCTTCTTTAAGGAGTTAACATGATCAACTCACCATTCCGAGTTTGAACCAAGTCAAAACATTTGGTAAACCGAACTAAACATATTTATTTATCATGTTCATCGATCTCATTTGAAGGGCTTAATGTATCAACTCTCTAGTCTATGTTAGAACCAAGTCGAAACACTTTTTAAACCGCACTCAAAGCCTTCACAAACACGTCGCTGATTTCTTTGAAGAATAACATCAACTCTCCATTTAGAGTTAGAACATGGTAAGTTTAAAAACATTGTAAACCTTTGAGTTAAATAGTTCAAAGATCATGTTTGCGATCTTCTTTGAAGAATTTAACACGGATCATCTATCTAGTTTGACTTACAAAGAAAGACGAAACACTTGGTAAAAACGGACAAAAAGAATTCACGATCTCCTTTGAAAGACTAAACGTGGTCAACTCTCCTTTCCGAAAGTTACAACTAAGTGGAAACACTTTCTAATCCTGACTCAAAGAGTCCACTATAACATTCACCGATCTTCTTTTAAGGAGTTAACATGATCAACTCACCATTCTCGAGTTTGAACCAAGTCAAACATTTGGTAAACCAAATCAAATATTTATTTATCATGTTCATCGATCTTATTTGAAGGACTTAATGTATCAACTCTATAGTGTATGTTGGAACCAAGTCTAAACACTTGTTAAACTGACGCAAAGCCTTCAAAAACACGCTCAATGATCTCCTTTGAAGAACATAACATCAAAAACTCTCCATTTAGAGTTAGAACCAAGTCGAAAAACATGGTAAACCTAGAGTTAATTGTTAAGCATCATGTTTACGATCTTCTTTGAAGGATTTAACACGGATCAACTCTCTAGTTTGATTTAGAGCAAAGACAAAATACTTGGTAAACCTGACACAAAGAATTCACGATCACGCTCGACGATCTCTTTAGAAAGACTTAACGTGGTCAACACCACCTTCCGAGTTAGAACGAATATGAAAAAAGTTGTTAAACCTGGAATTAAAGAGTTAACTATCACATTGACCGATCTCCCTTTAAAGACTAAACGTGTCCAACTCTCCTTTTCGAAAGTTACAACTAAGTGGAAACACTTTCTAATCCGGACTCAAAGAGTCCACTACAACATTCACCGATCTTCTTTTAAGGAGTTAACATGATCAACTCACCATTCCGAGTTTGAACCAAGTCTAAACATTTGGTAAACCGAACTCAAATATTTATTTATCATGTTCATCGATCTCATTTGAAGGACTTAATGTATCAACTCTCTAGTCTATGTTAGAACCAAGTCGAAACACTTGTTAAACTGCACTCAAAGCCTTCACAAACACGTCGCTGATTTCTTTTGAAGAACATAACATCATCAACTCTCCATTTAGAGTTAGAACCAAGTCGAAAAACATGGTAAACTAGAGTTAAATTGTTAAGCATCATGTTTACGATCTTCTTTGAAGGATTTAACACGGGATCAACTCTCTAGTTTGATTTCGAGCAAAGACGAAACACTTGGTAAACCGGACACAAAGAATTCACGATCACGCTTGACGATCTCCTTTGAAGTTCTTAACGTGGTCAACTCCACCTTCCGAAAGTTAGAACGAATATGAAACAGCTTGGTAAACTGGAATTAAAGAGTTAACTATCACATTGATCGATCTCCTTTAAAGACTAAACGTGGTCAACTCTCCTTTTCGAAAGTTACAACTAAGTGGAAACACTTTCTAATCCGGACTCAAAGAGTCCACTATAACGCTTCACCGATCTTCTTTTTAAGGAGTTAACATGATCAACTCACCATTCGAGTTTGAACCAAGTCAAACATTTGGTAAACCAAACTAAAATATTTATTTATCATGTTCATCGATCTCATTTGAAGGACTTAATGTATCAACTCTCTAGTCTATGTTAGAACCAAGTCGTAAACACTTGTTAAAACTGCACTCAAAGCCTTCACAAACACGTCATGATTTTTTTGAAGAACATAACATCATCAACTCTCCATTTAGAGTTAGAACCAAGTCGAAAAACATAGTAAACAGGAGTTAAATTGTTAAGCATCATGTTTACGATCTTCTTTGAAGGATTTAACACGGGATCAACTCTCTAGTTTGATTTAGAGCAAAGACGACACACTTGGTAAACCGGACACAAAGAATTCACGATCACGCTCGACGATCTCCTTAGAAGGACTTAAAGTGGTCAACTCCACCTTCCGAGTTAGAACGAATATGAAACAGTTTGGTAAACCGGAATTAAAGAGTTAACTATCACATTGACCGATCTCCTTTAAAGACTAAACGTGGTCAACTCTCCTTTTCGAAAGTTACAACTAAGTGGAAACACTTTCTAATCCGACTCAAAGAGTCCACTATAACATTCACCGATCTTCTTTTAAGGAGTTAACATGATCAACTCACCATTCTCGAGTTTGAACCAAGTCGAAACATTTGGTAAACCGAACTCAAACATTTATTTATCATGTTCATCGATCTCATTTGAAGGACTTAATGTATCAACTCTCTAGTCTATTTTAGAACCAAGTCGAAACACTTGTTAAACTGCACTCAAAGCCTTCACAAACACGCTCGCTAATTTCTTTTAAAGAACATAACATCATCAACTTTCCATTTAGAGTTAGAACCAAGTCGAAAAACATGGTAAACTAGAGTTAAATTGTTAAGCATCATGTTTACGATCTTCTTTGAAGGATTTAACACGGATCAACTCTCTAGTTTGATTTAGAGCAAAGACGAAACACTTGGTAAACCGGACACAAAGAATTCACGATCACGCTCGACGATCTCCTTTGAAGTTCTTAACGTGGTCAACTCCACCTTCCGAGTTAGAACGAATATGAAAAAGCTTGGTAAACCGGAATTAAAGAGTTAACTATCACATTGATCGATCTCCTTTAAAGACTAAACGTGGTCAACTCTCCTTTTCGAGTTACAACTAAGTGGAAACATCTTTCTAATCCGGACTCAAAGAGTCCACTATAACATTCACCGATCTTCTTTTAAGTAGTTAACATGATCAACTCACCATTCCGAGTTTGAACCAAGTCAAAACATTTGGTAAACCAAACTAAAATATTTATTTATCATGTTCATCGATCTCATTTGAAGGACTTAATGTATCAACTCTCTAGTCTATGTTAGAACCAAGTCGAAACACTTGTTAAACTGCACTCAAAGCCTTCACAAACACGTTCGCTGATTTCTTTTGAAGAACATAACATCATCAACTCTCCATTTAGAGTTAGAACCAAGTCGTAAAAACATGGTAAACTGGAGTTAAATTGTTAAGCATCATGTTTACAATCTTCTTTGAAGGATTTAACACGGATCAACTCTCTAGTTTGATTGAGAGCAAAGACGACACACTTGGTAAACCGGACACAAAGAATTCACGATCACGCTCGACGCATCGCCTTAGAAGGACTTAACGTGGTCAACTCCACCTTCCGAAGTTAGAAACGAATATGAAACAATTGGTAAACCGGAATTAAAGAGTTAACTATCACATCGACCGATCTCCTTTAAAGACTAAACGTGGTCAACTCTCCTTTTCGAAAGTTACAACTAAGTGGAAACACTTTTTAATCCGGACTCAAAGAGTCCACTATAACATTCACCGATCTTCTTTTAAGGAGTTAACATGATCAACTCACCATTCTCGAAGTTTGAACCAAGTCAAAACATTTGGTAAATTGAACTCAAACATTTATTTATCATGTTCATCGATCTCATTTGAAGGACTTAATGTATCAACTCTCTAGTCTATGTTAGAACCAAGTCGAAACACTTGTTAAACTGGACTCAAAGCTTTCACAAACACGTTCGCTGATTTCTTTTAAAGAACATAACATCATCAACTTTCCATTTAGAGTTAGAACTAAGTCGAAAAACATGTTAAACTGGAGTTAAATTGTTAAGCATCATGTTTACGATCTTCTTTGAAGGATTTAACACGGGATCAACTCTCTAGTTTGATTTAGAGCAAAGACTAAACACTTGTAAACCGGACACAAAGAATTCACGATCACGCTCGACGATCTCCTTAGAAGGACTTAACGTGGTCAACTCCATCTTCCGAGTTAGAACGAATATGAAAAAGTTGTGTAAACCGGAATTAAAGAGTTAACTATCACATTGACCGATCTCCCTTTAAAGACTAAACGTGGTCAACTCTCCTTATCGAAAGTTACAACTAAGTGGAAACACTTTCTAATCCGGACTCAAAGAGTCCACTATAACATTCACCGATCTTCTTTTAAGGAGTTAACATGATCAACTCACCATTCTCGAGTTTGAACCAAGTCAAAACATTTGGTAAACCGAACTCAAATATTTATTTATCATGTTCATCGATCTCATTTGAAGGGCTTAATGTATCAACTCTCTAGTCTATGTTAGAACCAAGTCTAAACACTTTTTAAACTGCACTCAAAGCCTTCACAAACACGTTCACTGATTTCTTTTGAAGAACATAACATCATCAACTCTCCATTTAGAGTTAGAACCAAGTCGTAAAAACATAGTAAACTAGAGTTAAATTGTTAAGCATCATGTTTACGATCTTCTTTGAAGGATTTAACACGTGGATCAACTCTCTAGTTTGATTTAGAGCAAAGACGACACACTTGGTAAACCGGACACAAAGAATTCACGATCACGCTCGACGATCTCCTTAGAAGGTTCTTAAAGTGGTCAACTCCACCTTCCGAGTTAGAACGAATATGAAACAGTTGGTAAACTGGAATTAAAGAGTTAACTATCACATTGACCGATCTCCTTTAAAGACTAAACGTGGTCAACTCTCCTTTTCGAGTTACAACTAAGTGGAAACACTTTTAATCCTGACTCAAAGAGTCCACTATAACATTCACCGATCTTCTTTTAAGGAGTTAACATGATCAACTCACCATTCGAGTTTGAACCAAGTCAAAACATTTGCAAACCGAACTCAATCATTTATTTATCATGTTCATCGATCTCATTTGAAGGACTTAATGTTTCAACTCTCTAGTCTATTTTAGAACCAAGTCGTAAACACTTGTTAAAACTGCACTCAAAGCCATCACAAACACGTTCGCTAATTTCTTTTAAAGAACATAACATCATCAATTTTCCATTTAGAGTTAGAACCAAGTCGAAAAACATGGTAAACTAGAGTTAAATTGTTAAGCATCATGTTTACGATCTTCTTTTGAAGGATTTAACACGGATCAACTCTCTAGTTT